>WEZZ01007007.1:175808-213039 GCA_013400585.1 Chloropsis cyanopogon | reverse complement strand
TTTTTTTTTTTTTTTTTTTTTTTTTTACTTTTTAGGATACTCTACCTTCAGAAAATGTCTGGTGGTGAATGAAAAAGTAGCCTAAGAGGATGGAATCTAAGAATCACCAGAGGTTTGCCAAAATGAAAACAGGAACAGAATAAAAACAGGAGAACTGCAGAGCTATATAGGACCTTCAGGTATTTATTTCTTGCTCTTTAAAGGCAGGCTAAGTTATATATATATATTAAAAAAAACAAAAAAAAAACAAAAAAAACCAAAAAAAACAAACTCACAAATATTTGCCCAACATGCTGTTTGAAAACACCGATAGCAGAGGTCATGATCCTTCACTTCCATGCTTAGCCCTGCCAACACCCAGAACCCTTTTTCTTCAGCCCTTACTCCTCCACCTGCCATTTCTTTCTTTGCCAAAACAACAGAGCTTTGCCTTCCAGGACAGCTTTACATCTCTAATTTCTCCTCTTTTTCCCTCTCATCAGTACACACAGTTCTTCCAGATTTTCTAGATTTCTCAGAGTCCTGGCTGACATTTGGCTTGGGCAGCTGCTGGACCATTACTTGCATGAGTTTTCACTCAGTGTATCTCCACAGGTTGTTGTCTCCAACTGAGGCCTGCCAGCCACTCCCCAAACACATTTCTGTGCATTGTGTTTGCCAGACTTCAGGACCCTGGCCAGATCCCTCTTTCCTTCCAGCCTGTTCGTTTCAGGCTACTCTTAACTGGGGAAAATCCTCCTGATGCGGAAGCCACATCCCCAGATTCTTCTGTCTCTTCCTTCCTCAACACTCAGTGCTCAAAAAAAGCAGATTCCTCTAGGAATGGCATTAATTAAAAAGCTGAATTGGACTGGATCAGAAAAAGACAACCTTCCCTCCATCTGGGTTGTGCTTCAGCTGTGAACTTGTGGGAACTGCTCTGAACATCTTCCAAGAGCTGCAGGTTTGGAGGAGAGCCGAGAGCAGTTTCCATGCTCCAGCAGTTTTTTACTCCATGCTTCCTTGCCACCAGTCAAGATCCACTCCGTCCTCCCCGTTCTCTTATTACATTATAAGAGTATGGGAGGAGAAAAAAAACTTTTCTGTCAATTATAAAGCTTTAGTGGTTAAAAACTCTTGAATTTATGAACATTAGAAAATTCTGGGGATACTGGAAACAAGCCAAAGAATAAAACAAGCAATGCTTAGTAGGAAAGATAAATAATCCCATCTGCCAGTCTGAAATGCTCACACCTTTTTAATGCCATTCATCACAAATATTAGACATGACAAAGTATTCAGGCCAGCTTTAGAAGCTCAAAACCCAAAAGTGGATGGGGAGGGAGAAAACCCCAGCTACAGGATATTAGGCTTATATGAATTATTCAGATCAGCAGGGTTAGGTCAAAGTTATTTCTCTTACCTTGGGAACTACTGGAAGCAAACCCCAAACTGAGAGAGGACTCAGGATGTCCCTAAGGGCTACAGAAGGATTATCTTAAAAATCAGAGGGAGGAGGACTCAAGGAATTAGAGATCAGCAAGCTTAGCTTTGCTCCCCAGAACGACATCAGAGCACAGTATTAATCAATTTAGAGGTACCTAGGGGATAATAAATGGGCAACAAACAGCCAGCGTGGATTTGTCAAGTGCAAATCATGTCAAACCAACCTCATCTCCATCTCTTAAAGTGTAACCAGGGCATTAATATGAAAGGGTTTCTTTAAGGCCTCTACCAGTTTTCTTTAGGAAATGTGAGCTAAGTTGTTCAATTAGGTGAAAAGGCACAAGAGTAGTTTTTAAAATGTTCTCTTTCAACCTGAAGGATGTTTTAAGTACAGTTCTGAAGAGATACGTCCTGTGTTCTCTAACATCTTCACTAATGATTTAGAGAAGGAATTCTAGAGGAGGTTTACAAAAATATGCAGAAGATGATGATGAAAAGGGTAAAAATAGCTCTGAAAACAAGATCAAAATTCGAAGCTATCTTGGGAAACTGGAAGAGATATTCAAAACTCTGATCAAATAAGCCAGGAGAGGTTATTGAGGGTGGAGCTGAGGCAAAACTTTCAGTGCTCAGGGGCCAGCACAGCCCCAGCAGGAGGCACCTGGGGAGCTCACAAATCTCTTCCATCAGAGCAAATTTAGGCAAACATCTGTCAGTGTCTGTGTTCCTGCCTCGGGACAGGGAGGCCACCCATGCTGAACTCCCCAAGAGACTGCAGCCTGAACTCAGGTAACTCCCCGAGGTGCAGGAGGAGCTGGTTCCAGGAAAGAGCAAACACACCAGGGGAATATCTTCAGGGACTCACTTCTCACAGGAGAAGCCAGCTAAGCCCCAGCTTGCCAAGAACAGCAACTCCTGAACTGATAACCAAAGGAAAAACACAGGGTAAAGGGATCAGCAGCATCACTGGAAATACCTGTCTTGATTAAAACTTTTACTGTGTCACTTCTAACAACAGTAATGTTATATATAATATTATATGGGAAATAGAAATGTACTGAACACATTGTAGAAATAGCTACAAGCCTTGTCTTTGTATTTATTCTGTAACTGCTAGAAACACAAGTTCCAGAGAAAACTGGAAGTTCTGTTATCAGTTAGAATATATTCAAGGTTTCAGGTCATTTTAACTAGCTGCAAGAACTCACTTGCCTTGCTGCTGTTCCAACAGAGCATTTCTTTCCTCCCTTTTTCTCAGAAAAAGATGGAAGACAACAATCAATGACATTCTCATAGTGCACTGGGTGGTTTTTAATAATAATAATATCTCAAAATAAAGATTGAAAACACTGCGTTTTGATAAATCACAACACCTTGAGGAGTTCATCTATCAAAATAAACCCCAAACAAGCAAACAAAATATCAATACTTCATTAACCAGCTCTTTCCTCAGCACCAACAAGTTTGGGTTGATTTCTAAGCCCTTATTAGCACCCACATGTAGTTTGGCTGAGTGTGATTCTTATCTTCAGGTGCGAACACACATCTTGTGCAAGGAGAATGGGAGCTTTAAATGCCATACTTTTTACTCATGGATGTTTACAGGGAACTCCTTTCCTCCCCAGATGCAGGATATCAATATAATATAATTGGGTTATATGCAAACATAGTCTGACAGAGTCACTCTGTCTGAGGGCTGCTTTCATCGTTTCCACATTCATCTTCGCTTTTTTAAATGCTGAAGAATTGTAGCTGCAGCATGAATTCCTTTTAGAAACACCTAATATATCAGAGTAAATATTAAATACAAAGCAAAAGTAGAAAAATATCAAGGGTCTGGGGGTCTGAGTTATTTTTGCCCATGATCTCCTTCAGCTTAAGGCCATTCCTGCTTGTCCTGTCACTCCAGGGCCTTGCCCCAAGTCCCTCTCCTTGTCAGTCTTGAAGCCCCTTTAGACACTGCAACTGACTTAAGGGTCTCCCTGGAGACTTTCCTTATCCAGGCCGGACAATCCCAATTAAGGGAAATTTCCATTTTATTCTCATCCCTAATTCAACTCTGCAATGTTTAAACAGGCAGACTTGTACCAACTTTTCTGTTCTTCCTTTCCAAAGAAGTGAGGAGTTCCTCCTAATTCCAGCAAGAAATGGTCTTTACAACATAAGCACTGACCCAGTTTGGTTTCCAGCACAATGATTAATAAAATACATCCATTCAAATTCTCCTGGCTCTAAACCCCTGGGAAGGCTTCCTCTACCCTCAGAGGTTCCAAAAACCAAGGTTTCCTTAAACCCCAGCAATTACCCTGGGCACAGTCCAGTGAGAGCCATGCTGGACTCAGCAAACTCTTCCAAGCAAACAGGCAGGAGAAGAAGGAAATGTGGGAAACACGAAGAAAACTGCCTTTTGGAAGGAAAAGTTTCAGATGGAAGAGATGAATCGGCTTCCATAGCAGTTCACACATCCCAAAACCACTTTGCCTACTGTGTTTTGTCAAGAAATAAAATAACTGTGCCTTTCAACATCAGCCTCTCTAGGCAAAGAGGAACTGGTGAAATAAGCCCAGGAAAGCTAAAACAAAATATTTCAGTCACCCAACATGATACTGGGCCAGAAAAATTAACATTCCAATGAAAAACAGAAGATCTGTTTCTACACCAGTGGCAGGATTAATACAGTTATTTTGACATGTACAAAATGGGTCTTTTTTCAACATAAAAATACAGTTGAACTTTTCACTGAAAAATTAAATTCACATCAAAAGCTACTGCAAACAGTTTCTCTCTGCACTGATCACAAATCTTCCAGTGTAGGGGTTTCTCAAGTAAAGCAGGTATTTGGCACAGCAGAAAAAAGAAAGTGTCCCATTTCCTAGCTGTGTCTTACCCACCAAGATGTTTTTACATTTTTATTAATTTTAGGCTACTTTAAAAATATTCAATCCACACAATGAGAATTTCATACATGAATTTAGCAACATGTAATAGGATTTAGACAGAAAAAGAACAAAAGTACCAGTTTAAAGGTTAAAAACCAAAATTTAAATTAATGTATTCCCTTTAATTTCCCAGAGCATGTCCCACTCTGTTTAATCCCAGTATCATAAATGTTGGAAGAGACCTTCAAGATCATTAAGTCCCACTACAAACCCATAACCACCCCTAAACCATGTCCCCAAGTGCCACCTCCAGCAGAGCCACCACTTCAAGGGAAGACCAGAGCCCTGGCTGGCAGAATGGGGGCCTCATTGCCAAATGTCTTTGTAAGCATATAATGCTACAGGATCAGCCACAAACAGGCAACAGAAAGAGATTTTTAGGGCCTTCTTTGTTGGAAATAAGGCTGGATCTACATTCAGAGCTCCCAGGGCCTTGCTCTGAACACTATTTCAAATCATGTCACTCAGGCACCACGGAAGAGACTGCTACAAACACGCAGAACTTTCCTGATTAACTCAGCATTATTTCTTTGCCAGGCCCTGTCATCATTTCTCATTAAAAATCATTTCATTGCACAGCTGTCCTATTGACTTATAAAGTACTAAAGGATGTCAAAACCTGGCACAGTGGGGCTTTTGCAGACAAAAATACAACTGCTGGAACTCAACCATTAATTTCCACCTCTTTTGGGAGGCTGTGTGTTACCTGTCAAAAAGATACTACTGGGAAGTGCACTGTGACCATTAGAGGCAGAGTGACAGTGACACCATCACCTCAGGTTAGCAAACATCAGACACACCTGGCAGGAGGCACAGCTTCAGCAGAGATTGTGGGGCTGAGAAGGAAGGGATGGAAAAACACCAGAGGGGACATTCTGGTGACAGAGGAAGTGCTGGTGCTTGGGGAAATCCCCAGGATCAGTCCAGGCTGGGGATGAGCAGCTGGAGCAGCCCTGGAGAAGGCCCTGGGGGTGCTGGGGGTGAGAGCTGGGAGCCAGAACCCCCCCGTGCCCTGGGCTGAGCCCCCAGCGTGGGCAGCAGGGGAGGGGGGGATTCTGCCCCTCTGCCCCCGTGCTCAGGTGAGAGCCCACCTGCAGAGCTGCCCCAGCCCTGGGCCCAGCACAGGAGGGACCTGGAGCTGCTGGAGAGAGCCCAGAGGAGGCACCAGGATGAGCAGAGGGATGGAGCAGCTCTGCTGGGAGGAAAGGCTGGGACAGCTGGGATTGTTCAGCCTGGAGAGCAGAAGCTCTGGGGTGACCAAATTGTGGCTTTCCAGTGACTGAAGGAGATGCAGGAAACATGGAGAAAGACTCTGTACAAGGGTTAGATGGGATATTGGGAAGGAATTATTCCCTGGCAGGGTGGGCAGGCCCTGGCACAGGGTGCCCAGAGAAGCTGTGGCTGCCCCTGGATCCCTGGAAGTGTCCAAGGCCAGACTGGACAGGGCTTGGAGCAGCCTGGGACAGTGGAAGGTGTCCCTGCCCATGGATGGGAGTGGAATGGGATGAGCTTTAAGTTCCAACCCAAACCACTCTGGGATTCTACGACAGAGGCGAGTCAGTGCCTTACACTGGCAAAAGGTTTGAGAAGCACCTTCAGTACAAGCCAGGAAACAGCCACAACTTTTACCTGATGAAGATGATTTGAGCTCTAAGTTACACTACATAAATTCAGATAATTTTACATTAGCTGTAAAGAAAGATTCTTCAACAAAACGGTGCTCTTGCAGCATGGGTGCAGATATTCTCAACTGAAAATGTTACAGAGATTTCACTCAAAGTCAATGTCCAAGTTTAAATACAGCAGCTAGTCTGTCTCAAAGGGTAAATTCCCCATAAATGTTCTTTAAGGTAATGTTTCATTCTAGGTAAAGGCCCTTCTTCTGTTTGTTTAATTGCTAAGCAATTTAAAATGCATTATCTGTATTCAAAATATTACCATTAACCATATTAATTTTCAGGTAGGAGAGTTGCCTTGCAGCGCAGGCTCCTTGGACAGTTTGAAATCCCATCATTAAATCCCATCTGGAGGCCAAACCTGAGCAGAACGTGGTACTGCAACCAAAGCAAAACCAAGAGGCACAGCAGGAACTCTGGAATGATTGAAATAACCCATCCCAAAGCAGCCAGCTAAACATGAGGGATCAGAGCATTTCCCTTTAACTCCAGAAACCATCTCACGGTCTCCTGGTTCAGGAGAGGGAAACCCAACCCCTGGGTGAGTGGCTTTGCAGTTTAAGCAGCAAATTTTTTAAATTGCTGCAGGTGGAGGTTCTGGAAGGTGTGAGTGCACAGAACACGTCGGGCAGGCCATCTCCTCCCGACATGCTCTGTAAGAGATTTGTGTCCTGGGGAAGCTGGCTGAGGTCCCAGCCAGCAGCACTGTGGGGACAGTGCCAGGACATGACAGCATCAGCAACTCACCAGCTGTGGCCCTGCTGGATAAAAAGGGGCAGGGCACAGTCCAAAACACAGCAGAGCACAAGGGAACAACTGCTGCTCAGGAATTTTTAATTGTTCCCACAAGCTGGGAGAGAAGCTTGGTCACTGTTGTTCCCGTCACCCTTCCCCTAAACAGCCAGAGCACCACAGCAGCCTCCAGATCACTGGTTTTTGGTGTCCTCATGGTTGTCACCTTCCCCTAGACAGCCAGAGCCCTTTGTGCCACACAGGCCTGCAGGCACTGAGCCCCACCCCTGATGGAAAAGGCCAGAGGGCCTCATTATTTAATTGATTATAGTCTCCATCAGAGGCCCTCAGCAGTTCTGCCCCAGATGACCCCGACAAAGTCCAAGATAAGAAACAAGACCATGAGGGAGGGATGGAGCCTCCTTAAAGCAGGGATCTAGGTGCAGAAACAGGGATGGCCAGTCGTCAATTCAACCTCTGCATTCCCAGCAGAACTTCTAGGACAGTTCTCCAGCAAGGTGGCACGAACCAAACTCATCCCCTCTGGAAACAGGACAAAGCTGAGGCCCAGTGAGGTCTGGAGAGGCCAGGTACCACCAGGGGTGGATTTAAAACTTTGTGGATCTTAAAGCAAATCAGACATTTTTGGAGAACAATGATGAAAAAACCCCACATTTTATAATTTAACCTTCTGCCTCCAGTCCTTGTACCTGCATCCACCCATGCTGACTTCCATCAGAAAGCACTGATGGAAGGAACTTCAGACTCCATGGGATGGTTGAAAACACTGTTCACTTCTACCTGAAAATCCGTACAATTCCTGCTCCCTTTTGCCAAATCTGACAGTTTGCTGGCAGGGTAAGAAGGGAAGCTACCCCTGTCTGAAAAAATCCAAAAGGGCAGGAGGCTGCATAAAAATTGATACAATTTTGTAAAACCTCACATTCAATTTACTCTGAAGCAAATTTTAAGTAAATAAACCTCTTTCCATAAATTACTGCTGTGTGCTTCTGGACACAGCTGCTGTTGTCTGCTGTTGTGTTTTGTTTTTTTTTTTTTTTTTTTTTTTTTTTTTTTTGTTTTTTTTTTTGCAGACTTCTCATGAAACAAATATAAAAATTTATTTGGCAGCTCTGAGTTAGAAGAATAGTAAGTTTTATTTTGATTATGTGCTTTAAAGTGACACTCACACACTGTCCCCATCATGGGTATCTGGCATGCCTGGAAAAGCAGTCTGATGCATGCTGGCAGCCAAAAGCCTTTGCTTATGCCCACTCCAGCATTCATGTGTGGGGATTTTGGGAGAAGGGAGGAGGTGTTCTGTTTGTTTCATTTTTATTTTGTTTTACAAAATAAGCAGGATAAATTTGCTCCCTGTGGAGGAACTTTTTAGCAGAAAGCCACTCATCCCATTCCAGGTGTTTTGCTGTCATTCCAGTTCCACCCATCAACCAACACAAACAGCTGTCCAGATATGCACAATTGAAAACAGTCTCACTCATCTGAGCCATCAGTCAAGGTCTGGTGCCATCAAAGCCCTAAATTTCAGTAGCAGGGCCCCTCAAGGCGGGCTGAAGGCACAAAATTCTGAGGGTTATTTATGTAGTTTATCCTTCATTATATCCTCTCCCTTTGGAAATATATTTACAGAGAAAAAGCCTCCATATAATGCTGAAATTCTAGCACTAGACTTCATTTTGGAAAATTTGGATTACAGAAATTAATTGTTTTAGGGGCACAGAATTCTGAGGGAATTTCTTTGTCATATGCAATAAAGCCAGGAAGTTTCCCACAGTTGTCTTTAAATAACCCTTCCTGTAAGTCCCCTGTCACTCAGCATCATATTATTGCATCATATTCTGACATCACCATGTCCCTGTCAGACTCTCAGGATGATGCAACAGAGTTTATTCATGGCTCCACTTTTGGACAAAAAGGATGTTTTAATCTCATTATTTCCCCATTAACTGATGGTAACAGAGGTCCAGAGTCAGATCAACACAGGCAGCACTACATCCTTCAGGTGTCCTGCACAAATTCATGAAATACTAAGAAAAATTAAGGTTTTGAGACTTGAAAAACCAGAAACCAAACCTTATAAGAGTGCTGGGAGATAAATATCATCACTGTACACAGCAGTAATTATGATGCAGCCAAGGTATTTTGTTGTGGTTCCCACAATTAGCTAGATACAGCTACTGACATAAATCATGCTATAGCTTCATCATAGTCAAAAACCCATTACCCACTGGGCCACATTGTGAAGGCTATGACAGGATTTTTAAATGCTTGTTTTGTTTATTTTTCTCCCCCAGCTGACAGTTTGTGTCACTACTATCCCCCTTCATTCCTCCAACAGCAACCAAAGCAGTCAATTCCCACATAATACCTGTTAGCACACTCTTCCCTCAATAAATCTTAACATTTGGTGCCCTTCCTGTAGTTTTATTGCATGGCTTTTTCACGAATCTGAGACTTAATAACAGGAGCTGGAAGCTGCTATTTTTACATTTTTCTGGACAAGAGCATAACTTTTCTCTTGCATCCACTTTATCTATTACTTTAAATTATATTGATGCTATTTTGCAAATGCACAAGAAGTGAATTGTCACTCCTTTTATTGCACTTTTTTTTTTCCAAATCTACACCCTCACTAATAACTGGTTTTCCATTAAAACAGTATCACTTCAATTAGGCAGAATCCTAAAAATATTTGCCAAAAGAAGTCTTCACACCTCCTTTCCACAAAAAGCAAAGATATTTCTATATGAGGATCTGCTCATTTTTAAGGGTCATTTTCACTTTTAATCTTTCACCTTTTCTTGGGACACTGAAAAGAGGTGGGAGTTGTGAATTGCTCAGTGATCTATCAAGAATCAGATCCTAGAATTGCACATGAGCCTGGGACAGCCTTTCCCACTAAATCATGAGTTATCCATTTGGCAGCAGTTCCTTGCAACACTGAACTACAGTCATGGATGGCAACCAAAAATCCCAGTGTTCTGCAGCCTTCCTGATCAACACCAGAGCAAGGAGCCTCACAGGATCAACTGCTGAGACAGATGAGGGAAACAAAGAAATCCTGCTGTCCAACCTGAGCCTCCCCTGGCACAGCTTGAGGCCATTTCCCCTTGTCCTGTCCCTGTTCCCTGGCAGCAGAGCCCGAACCCCGCTGGCTGTCCCCTCCTGTCAGGCGTTGTGCAGAGCCAGAAGGTCCCCCCTGAGCCTCCTTTTCTCCAGGCTAAACAATTGACACTTCCCATCCTTTTCTTCCTCTCAGTCTCAAATTTCTGGGCACCGTTATTTTGTTTCTCCTCTCAACACTCTCTCTCAAATCCAAAAATCCTCCTAGTCAGTGCCAGTGTGGCACAATGTGAAAAGATGACAGCTCATGCCAGTAAAGGGCACAGTGACACATCCCAGCAGGTCATGTACCCCAGGCTTCCCCTGGGAACAGGGAGAGGCAGGAGGAGGGACACCCCATGACCAGCAGTCATGAACTTGCTAAGTGACCAGCAAAGCACAAAAGCAAGCAGTGAACTGTTCCTAAGAGGTAGTGAGATGAAAAAGAGATATCCCATAGAGAAACATTACTGTTTAGAACAACAAAAACAGGGCAAAATAACTTTTTTTCTCTCTTTTTCTTCTTCCCAGGTTTTACAACCAAGAGCATCAGATCCACCTGCAGGCTGAGTGCCCCGCACCTGCAGCAATGGAAAACCCTGTGAGCTGCTTTACCTGTGCTGAAATGTGCTACCTCCTGTGTTGATACAGCCCCTGATGTGTCCACTGTGCTTCATGCTCCTGCATTTCAACACTCTCCCTAGCTTCAAAAGACTCAATCACAGGTAATTTTTGGCACATGGAATCAGACTCACAGAAGGATTTGGGTTGGAAGGGACCTTAAAGGCCATCCAGTGCCACCCCTGCCACAGGCAGGGACACCTTCCACTGTCCCAGGCTGCTCCAAGCCCTGTCCAACCTGGCCTTGGGCACTTCCAGGGATCCAGGGGCAGCCACAGCTTCTCTGGGCACCCTGTGCCAGGGCCTGCCCACCCTCACAAGGAGTATGAGAAATGGATTTGTAATGGATTCTCAAAACTTGATAGAAAGTTCATACAGCCTTGTAACATGTGTAGGTAAACACTGAGATAAGCAGTGTTGACTTAGGAAGGCTATGGAATAGATATGATATTGTTGAGAAAGAGATTGAACTAGAAATAAGTTTTAATAAGTTTTAAAATATGGCTTTGTAAAAGGACTAGATATTTTAGAGAATTAGAACTGTGAAAGATGTATTGTAGTAGGACTATGTGAGGTAAAAATATAGGAATTGCTTATTAAAAAATAACAAACATGCACCTAATATTCAAGGAGGGATCTTCCTCAGCAGATAACACAGGAGAACATATAAATGGATTTCAGTGTGTAAGAGGAGCTCTCCTGCACTGTGCAAGGCCTGTCAGAGGAAATGCAGTTCCAATCAGTTTTAAATTACAGAAACACTTCTGTGTATTACACCTTGTAAGCATTGTGTTCCCTCCAGGAGAACATGAAAACATTTGTTTTCTCTGGAAATTCTTTTTGCACTGCTGATTTTATGGTGCTCAAAAATATCCCAAACACATCATATAACCCTTGTGGGACAGGAACAAATTCTAATGACTTTTTCCTTGTGAAGAGAAATTTCAAAAGCAATCTCTGAAATGGATCAAAACACCTAATGTTGGAAAAAGGAGCAAGAGACTTGACTGCTTCTTTCCCTCAGGATCTCAAGGCCCCCTTCTCTCCAACATACGTGTGACAAAGTGAGCAGGTATTGAACAGCGTGCCAACAATTCCTACTGAGAAACTGTCCCTTTGCACCTCTGCCACACCTTGAGACAACAGAGAAAACTCATCCTGCTGCTGGAACCACAAGAGGAGCAGGAGAGGAGCACTTGGAGACACTGCAGCTCCTGAAATATTTGAGTTTTGTGATTGAGAAGGTGCCCACGCGGCTGCATCTCTGTCCCTGCAGTCTCTGCTCCTGAGGCAGTGGCAGTGGAGTCACTTGTGCTGAAAACCAACACACCACCATTTCAAACACGAGGCTGACGAGTCTTTCCTACAAACAACCAACGTTTCCTGCTCATGCTGCAAACACTGCTTTGCCTTCTGCTCTGCCTGGGCAATTCCCGCTGTCCTCAGACGCTCCTGGCCATGGCAGGCACATTCCATCACCCAAACTTCCCTGCAAAACCCTCACAGAGAGATTTGGCAGGACTGTAACTGCTAAATGAGCAGCAATCAAGTAGTTCACCCAATCAGTTTTCTAATTCACCACAACTGCTATAAATACGACCCATTATTACTGAATGTAGCTTTTAGGGGGGAAAAAATACATGCAAACTTCCCACTGAAGCTAATCTATGGGAAAATTATACAGAACATCACATTAAAGTCTAAGTAAACACTTTGGCATCCTCCTAATGTATGTGCATAGATTACTGGGGTGTGCTTGCAGGGTAAGTGCCATTTGATGTTCAAATTATTGGTGGATATTTAAAGTTGATTACCCTAGAGGTAAGATATAATTGGTAAACAAGGAATATATACAGAGCAACAACATAATAACCACAAGTTGTATTTATTTCACAGTTCATTCCCGCAATCAGGACAATAGTTGAGTCAAGTTCCTAACTCTGTTTTCAAACTAACAAAATGAAATCAGGAATACAAAGTGCATCATTTCCTTGGTATGGGATTAGGAGGTGAATGGAAAAACTTACTGGACTTCACAAACCCCACAAAATGGATATAGAAAATAAGAGAACAAAGAGAGAGAAGACAGTGGTGTGCTCCCTAACTTCCTGAAGAGATCCATCCCCTCACAGATGTGATGGTGGGACATGTTCACCTGGCTGACACATTTAACTACCCACAGTATTTCTCCTTTCCAGTGCAGGCACCTTGTCTAGACTGTTTGATTACCACCATCTGTAATCAGCCTCTGGCTTTTCTCTCTCTTTTGACTTGAGATGGCTTTCACTCCACAAATTGGTGTGATCCCTGTCTCCTTCCATGTGTTTCCTCTTTAATGCTGTGAGACACCAACAAATTGCTGTGGATTGGGCTTTCCCACGGGTGACCTGAATGAGCCACCACCAGACACAGCAGTGCCACCATGCTCCCTGATGGAGTTACGGAGTTTTCTGTGGAAAACAGGAGCCCTCATTCCCTTCGACACCTGATGTTACAGCTGGCAGGCTAATGGATTCTCTGAAAGCAAAGCTTAGGGAGAACACCTTCCATATTGAAAACATGATTGAAGAACGTGGAGAATAATAACCAAAATCTAGATAAATAAAAATCATCATCAAAACAAAAGAAGACTATTTAGACCAAGCCTTACCCACCTGCTCATGTTTAGGGTGTCTAAATGAACAACCTGGCTGGGTTTGTGTTCAAGGCTTGGAGCAACCTGGCCTAGGGGAAGGTGTCCCTGCCCACTGCAGGGCAGTGGAACAAGATGGTTCTTCAGGCCCCTTCCAACCCCACCCATTCCATGATTCATGTATAAGACACATCAGGAGCTCCCCCAGGAGACCACCAGATGTCAAACTGGTTTGAAGCACAAAGCAGTGATTTTCTAGAGGAGAGTAAACATCTTATTCCCTGCTGGAAGGTAAGGGGAAGACCTCACAGACAATTCCCTGCCCTCAAAAACCTTGGAGCAGCAGTCTGAGCCTTCCTCACACAGGAGGCTCCGGCAGTCACACAGATGATGCAGTAAAACACTCAGGAACAGGAGTTGGGTTCTGCTTAAATCCTACCAGAGCAGCCAGAGAGGACCTCAATTCCAGCACCAATGGCAGCAGTGAGAAGAGCCAGATGCAGCTGGGGAGTATGGAAATTGATTCAGTTAAGCCATCAAATGAACATGGGAGCAGGGGAAAAGCCATTAACTGGAAGAGTATGGAAAAAAGAAAAAAGGCACAAGACCTAGAATTGCAAGGTTCAAGGGCACCACAGCAAGAACAAAATGTTTCACAACACATTTTTTTAGAAAATGGTAGCATATTGCAGGCTTGTGCTCAAAAATGTGGCACCAATTCCATGGAATCAGACTCACAGAAGGATTTGGGTCAGAAGGGACCTTAAAGGCCATCCAGTGCCACCCCTGCCACGGGCAGGGACACCTTCCACTGTCCCAGGCTGCTCCAAGCTCTGTCCAACCTGGCCTTGGGCACTTCCAGGGATCCAGGGGCAGCCACAACAGTTCCTGGAAGACTTGTTGCCCACAGGCACATCTTGAGACCAGCCCTGCCAGCAGTGCCCTGAGGTGGTCCCATCTCTAGGGCCAACTTTCTGCCCCCACATCTCCCCACAGAATCCACTGCTCTGACCTTGGAGAGGCTTTCATTTCAGAAAAGCACTGTCCTTATGGATTGTGAAGTGCTTTTAGAGCACAGGGATTACAAAAACTCCTGCCTGAGGCAATAGGCAGGGCCTGGTTTCCCATATCCAGTTAAAAATGTAGATCTCCAATGCAGACAGAGCCAATTTACAAAGAATAAAAACCTTACACTTTGAGATGCCAAAAATGCAACTCTACCAACTAAAAAAAAATCAGCTCAAAAACAACTCCTCTAAAAAAGCCAACTAGGATTTACAGATGGAGAAAAAAAACCATAAAATTGTACTTGAATCACCTGAAACAACAAAAGACATAAACCAGGAATAATTATGTTTTAATGGAGCCTAAATACTCATTTTAAAAACTTCAAGCATCTCTTGCACTCTTTTGTCCTCTCATCATTTTGATTTATATGGTATTTAAAAGAACTTCATGTGCTTTACTATAAGGAGAGGAAAAGAGTTTTTATTAAGCATTAATTCTTTTAGTTTGGTGGCAGCAAATATCTCTGCCATCTGTCTTAAAGAGCTGCTGCTACTCTATAACAACATTAGAGACACAGGCACACTGCTTTCATCATTACTTGCTTTTCTAGACAGCCAAAAGAACTGTGCTCCAGGTAACAGAGGTTGCAAAAAAACCCTGTAAACAGTTAAATAAGAGAGATTTGGAATTTAAACATGAAAATCCTAAACTCACTTAGTGCCTCTATGGCTTAACTTAGCCAGTTGCAATTTCTGAATTCTTCAAATAAAGATGCATTAAAAAAAAAAAATCACTCCATAACACAGCTTTGCCAGGAGCTCAGGCTTTCAAATTACTTGAAATTATATCACAAATTGAGCGCTTGCAAGAAATATGGAGAGATTTGCTGGTAAGTACATGAGCGAGATAATGAAAAACCAATGTAATCCAGAAAATCCAGTTCTGCTGAAAGTAAGAAAGTAAGGACAGTTGTCTTCCTAGGGAGATAAAAACTGACAGCTCAAGAAAGAATAAGGGAGGAAGAAGTCTTTATCACAAAAGAAGAGTTTTCTGATGTATTTCAAGTACTGAAAAATCTAGGATTTGCTTAACAGCTCTGCTGGCAGATCTCAGCCACAGAACTCAGAAAGATTACAGGAGGCAGTGTCTATCAGTTCACTTTTTTGCATAAAACCCATGCTAGTCCATGTCTGAGCATAGGAAAGGCATCTTGGTGTTAAAAAAGGTACAATTTTATCCTCCCTTTTATCCTGCTACTACACCAGAGACACTGTTCGTGCTGCAGCTCAGCTCCTCAGGGCCTGGGAGGTGCTGAGGATTGTTACTCACTGAAAAGAGCCCCAAACCGATGCTTTGAGAAGGCTGACCTAGAGCAGAGGCTGGGCAGAGTTAAAGAATAAAACAGGGATTTATTAAAAGGCCTCCATGGATCCACCTTGGGCAGCACAAGAGCCCAGCCAGGGCTACACCCAAGATGAACCAAAATGGGCACAAAATGGACACCTGGTCACGGGGTCTGTCACTGTGATCAGTTCTGCTCCATTTGCATATTGGAGTTAATTGTCCAATTACAGCTTTAGCTCATGCAGTCCCATCCTGCTTGTTTTTCTCTTTTCAGTCCATGGTGTTTATGCTCTTGGGCCTGAGATTTGGATCAGTTGTCCTTGGTCCCCAGCTAGAGAAGGAATTGTTTTGTCTCCCTACTCTGTGAAGAGAGCTTACCATCCCCTAATATGAAGCTCAGAAGTGCACACTAAAGCAGCACAGAATCTGAAAACTATAGAAGCTAAAACCTGAGGCATTAAACCATCACTGCAGGTCCCTGTGACACTGTGCAGGCTGACAGAGCAGGAAAATGCACCTCAGACTCCTGTGTTTGGGAAATGATCAGGCCAAACCTGTGACCAGGGAACACCTCACAGCATCGCTCTGTCTCAGCCCACCTGCATTGTCACTCTTAGTTTTAACAGCAGTCTACCATGGAATTGTCACAATTGGGGGAAAAAAACCCAAACAAACCACGTTCTGTTTATAATACATCATAGTTCTTTTCAGCAATCAAAACCATTTGAGTATTCTGCTCAAAAAGAATATTCTTATACTATCTTTGTGAGTTTCCTCAGCTCTTTTGCTGAGAAGGGCAAGAGCCCGGGTAAGCATAGCAATAAACAAAAGTGTGATTAGAGAGCTCAGAGAGGCTCAACATGGCTTCCTTGATAGCAAGGACAAAGTACTCTGCTCATCCAAAATCCTTCTTTTCTATAGCAAGAATTTGCTGCATCTCTCCAAAGGAAGGACTGCCTGCTACTGCTTCCCAGTTCTCCACACCAACAAAAATCCTGTCTCTTCTTTTGCTACTTGGCAAACAGGTTAGTTAAATCAGTATTTTAGCTGGTGCTGGGTATAAAAGATGATGTGCCAAGAGAAATGCTGTGGCACTCATGGAATTCCTCTGAGCTTTCTACGTGCACACCGTGGTGTCGTTCTGCCAAAGGGCAGCTCTGGAATTTAGGAGGAAACTGCTGTGGAGTGCAAAGGCAGAGCAGCACAGATGTCATTACACAGAACCCATGTCTCGGGTTAGCCAAGGCAATCATTCAAAGCAGCAGCTCATCAAAAAGACCCTCAAGAAGCCTCCAAAGCTCTGTAGCTCCTGTCAACAAGATCCTGCAGGGGAAAACACAAGTGAAGAAGAAGAAAAAAAGTCTCTAAGTTTTAGTAGCAGATCAAGGAAATACATCAGTACATCTCATCCCTCAGCAGACAACATTTGGCCTCGTGGAATGTGCTATTAGACAAAATTGGCAGGAAAACCTCTCCAAAGCACAGGCCCATCACAGCAACAGCTCCAGAGATAAAACTGTGAGTTCTGAGTGAAGCACAGAGTTCTGATACAGAAGCTGGAAAGGTGGCTGACAGAACAACAGCTCTGCAGCTGAGGTTTACATTTCTCCCCCCACCACAAGCCTAACACCTCCTTCACGTCTGATAAGCAAGGAGAGTGATACAGAAATACATTAATTGTAAGCAGGTTTTATTTACAGGACACTTGTCTGGTGTCTAATTAAAATTAAAGGAGAAACTGGATTTGGGTGGTTTGGAAAGAAGGGAAATGAAACAGGTTTGATCCAGCAGCCCATCACAAGCTCCTCATGGAGGTGAGGGATCTCAGAGGAACATTTTGTTTACATGTGAATGTTAAACATATTGTACTGCAGTCAAATACATCTCCTATGGAAAAAGGAATTGCTTCCTTGCTTTCCTGGAGAAGGCAGGCCCTGGAAAAAGCCCTGCATGGAGCTAGAGACCTGCAGAGCATCCAGCACAAGCTCCAGGATGTGCCTCCCCCCAAACACCAGCACTGCTCCAGCAGCATCTGCCCATTTATTCATCTGCCAAACATTAACAACGACTTCCAGAACCATGCTTCCATTCCAGATGGCTTCTCTGTGACCAAACCCTTCACCTCCCTCAGGTGAAAAAGATGTGAGGATTTCCAGGATGGAGCATCCTGTGCTTTGTGGCCAAGTGAAAGGCTTCCTCCCCCACCTAGAGGCACAGCAGCCTTTGCTCTGTGCCCTCAGGGGAATGCAGAAAGGATTCAGAGAGGTGCACGTGTTTGTAAAGGTTTCAATTCCCACCCACCAGTCTCCAGAAATGTTGTTCAGAACGACTTTGGAGCTGCAAAGCAAAGGAAAACAGTGCTCTGGCTGTAACAACACTGGCCAGGTGAAATAGAGACATGGCCTTAAGGAAAGAACTTTGGTTCCTGAAATCGTGAGACAATCACAGCTTTTGTCTTCCTGGCTTAGGAACAGCTCTGACACCTGGGCACGGAGAGATTCCAGCACCAGGGAATCAATGAACGCTGCTCACTCCTCACCTCCCACAGTCAGATAAGCACTACTTACTCCAAGTTCCATTTCCCTCCCCCAGCACAAGCTTTAGGGGATATAAACCATTATTATCCATCCTCATGGGTTTCATACACAAAACATCTTCATTTAAAGAAAAAACCTTCTTCATGGGAGTGGTAAAACACACTCTGGGTACATCACCATAGTGCAATCAGAGCAGGATTTTGTTTGACAGTTTAGAACATAAAATTACATTGGATGAGGGGAGAATGGTTTTCATGCAGTAATAAAAGCTACAATCCTAAAATAATCACTCCACTTGAATACACTTCCAAAATGTATTCTCATTTAATACTGCTGGTATACAGGGAATTCTTCCTCTGTGCTAGATAATGTCAGGTGTTCAGATTAATAATTTTTGATTTTCTCCTCTTACTCCCACTTTCAACCCAGCAGTAACATATCCCATTATCTGTTTCACACTAATTAGCGACAACAAAACGCAAGCTGTTTTAACACAGAGCCTCTTTTTGTGGTACACAGCGTACATCGGATGGGCAACATAACTAAAAGGGTGGAAAGAGAGGGAGGGGGAGAGAAAAAAACCGTGTAATATGAGAAAAATCACTTTAAATTCTGATTGGAGGCAAATTTTATAGAATCACTAAGGTTGAAGAAGACGGCCAAGACCATTGAGTCCAGCTTTTGACCTTCTACCACATTTGAAAAAGATATATTGGCTTTTATTGCCTTGCAAAATCAAATAATTTTCCTAATTACATTAAAAAGTGCTGTCTGTGCAGATAAAGACCAACAGAAAAACCTAACTATTAATTAACACATCTTCTTGCACCTTGTATTTCAGTAAACACTGAGTGTTCCACCAGACCTGCCAAACACTATAAGTAGCAGAGTTAATACTAAGAAAAAGATCTCAGCGCAATTTCTTTTCAAAATCCAGAAACTTTTATAACCACGGGCACTTTTTGAAACATAAATAAGGAAATAACAGGTTAGAGCAGCATGACAGGCTCAGCTTTCCTTCTCTCTGGAATAAGTTTTCCTCTGAGTTCCCCCTGTGGCACATCCTCCACCACTGGTTAGAGACAAATCTTCCCAGTTGTAGTTTTGGTGGTCTTTCCACCCCTCAGAACATTCACACCCCCTATAAAACACATCATATTTCCTTTCTGCTCAGAATTCTATAGCCACAAGTGGTGCAGTGCTGTGAACACTCATTTTCGTAGGGGGCTTTCCAGCAAACTGGCTCCTCATTAGTAGAACAAATGTTAATTAATATTTTCAACTGACAGCCAAAGTCCCAGCAGTTTGGGAGTGCAGGCTGTGCCCTGAGCTTGGCTGCTCTGCAGCAGTGAGCAGAAGGCTGCTCTGGCAGGGAAAAAAGGAGAAAAAAGCTCTATTTTGTGGTCAGGTCCAGCAAACCGCTTCCCAAGTGCTATTGAGGGTAGATCAAAGAGTGAGGGCATCACAAAGGTGAGACACAGATACAGTGACTGTTCAAATACCAAGCAAAAAACGTCCTGTTCACAGGAATATAATCCAGGAGAAGATACAGAAACAAAGGCAGCTGGTGTGCCCCAGCACACCTGTATGGGCTGCACTCCTGAGGCTGGGGGACAAAGTCTTGCCCCAGAGGAGAAGGAATTCCAAGTGATGAATCTGCTACACCTTTAACAGCCCCTGTGCCCACTAACAGATAAATTGACAATCTTCAAACTGCCAGAAAAAGCTGATCAGGAACTCAATAAAATATCTCAAGGAGGGGGAAGAAATTATTACCAATACAAAGCCATTCAATAGTACTTAAAATCATCTCTGTTCACATCAGCATCCAAAAACAGAGCATCAAACAGGACCAGCCAGTTTAATGTATACAGAAGAAACAGAATCTTAAAAGAATCTTAACATCTCATCCTTGTGCTGTTATTAAGCTACATCCACTGGAATTCATGAGCATGAGACAGTTCAAAGAAGTATCAATTTCCCTTCACCCTCTTCAACTGAAAAAACAAGTGTGTGTTTTCCAAGAGGTAGAAAATGAGGATACCAAACTTTAGGGATGTGCTCCAGCTGTCCCCTGCAACATCACCAACTTCCCTCACAATGCCCATTAATTTATCCAATACTGTTTTCTAACTTCCCCTCTCCTAAACTGCCTCAATGTAACTGGTACTCTCAGCTCCATCTGACATCCAGAAATTCCTCCTTATTAGAGGTGGCATGAAGTAGGGCTGATTCCAAGTGGTCAGAAGAAAGAAATACAGCCAGGAACTGTGGAACCCACAGCACAGTTTCTCTCTCACTGAAGATAATTTGAGTTTATTTTCTATAGCCAGCTGCAGTTTTCCTTCAAAACTACAAGCTGTGGGAGCTCTACTCCTGTGTTAGAGCTGATCAGAAATGCATGATGGGGTTAAAAGCCACTGCAGAGATGCTTTAAACCTGCAGTGAAACTGAAAATGTTGTCTGTGCCATGACCAAAAACATTGTCCTTGATTCAGCACAGCAGGGAGAGATCAGCTGATGTTTTAAAGCCTGACAATCTCCAAAATCTGTGTTCTTCTAGGCTCTTCCCTTTCATGCCATTCACTGAGTATTTTCTGAGGGTAGGGAGGGAGGCATCACAGCACTGCCCAGCACCAGCCTGTTCTGAGCTGGCTGCCAAGGAGCAAAAATTAGACTCTGAAAAATGCCAGTGATGTCTTTATTTGCAACCCTAACAGAAATCCAAGAACATCAATTGGAGCATTGATAACTTTGGAGCCCTCAGCAGTCCCTACAGATGGGTACTGAGAAAAGCTTTGTTTCTCAGAGACTGAGGAGGTTGTTCCAACAACCACGAGCTTTCAGATGTGCTTTCCCTCCTTCCCCTCGCTGTGGCACCATAAGAACACACTGGTGGCTTTGCGAGACCTCTGAGCTGGAAGGGCAGAAGGGGCTGGGTGAGAGGAAATCAGCCTTCTGCACAGGAGCTTTTGTGGCACATCACAGTCCTGAGGGGGGGTCAGCACAATTGCTCACAGAAATACAGGCCATGGCCTGAAGGCAACACATCCTGACTCCTATTTTGGGGTTTGCAGACAGCTGACACGTCCCAAAGCCAACCAGTTCTAAGAGCTGAAATACCATCCAGTTCTAACTGGAATCTCCATACAGGGTTCAGCACCAGATTTATCAAGGCGCAACGGCAGCAATAACATGAATCCACACTTTTAATTTAGTTTACAATTAGCTCATGCTTTTTACAGGGTTCAAACAGGAGATGAATGTGAAATATTTACTGCCTGAATTGTTGAAAGAAACTTATTTGCTGAGACCACTGAGCAACACCACCTGAATTTGAGCTGCCATTGACTTTGGTGTCCAACCCACTTCTCACAAGAATCACAGTTCACCTGTTTCACAGAAAAAGCAGTGTCAGCATTGATTGCTCTTTCAGTCTATAAATTAATTCTAGATCTAATTCTGGATCTTCACACCTGGCACTTAGCAGCAGCTGCTTTTATCCCTTCAGCAGCTGGCAGACCAAAGGTATCCTGTGATAATTCCCCTCCATGTTACAGGCCCCCAGCACTGCTGAGGGGTGAATTTGTGTTCATCAGGAGCTGTCTGTCCCACAAGAACTGTCCTGTCTACCATCATCTTAACAACTGCTTTGGTAGGTAATGCAGTCCTAAAACAGAATAAAATGAAGGGCAAGAGCAGCCAGCATTCTGAACTGCCTGCCAAGGTGGGCCTTGATCCTCCTCATGCCTTCAAGGCACTGCAGTGGAATAAATTCCTGAAATTTGAGGCTGTTCACTGCTGCAAAGCACATCAGTCAAACTTTTCTGGCTTTTTCCTTCCCTTACAGTAGCAAGATAATAGTACCAGCTAGAGCAACTGCACAGCAGTGTTGAAAGGATTAATTAGCTAATATTTCTACAGTCTCAAGCATGCAGAACATCACAGATGCACAGTGTAATTACTGTTATTAGGTGAGTGATTTCTTTGACTCGTTGGGACAACACACATTTTATCTGTCATCTTTGCATGGCACAGGCGTCTGCCACCAGATATTCTCAGCTAAAAAGAAACCTGGCCTAAACTATCCGTGATGTTGGTGTTTTGTTTTTTGGGGGGGAGAGAGAAGTGATTTTTTTTTTCAAGCATCTATTATTTCTCATTGGCAATAAGGGTTAGAAATTCTGCTGATAGCCACAAAGCCTTAAAGCTGGCCACAAATGAAGGCCAACATAAAAGCTGCTGACCTACTTGCAAAGTGCAGTATCCTCCTAAAAACCAGGGTGCAAATTAAATTATGCTGGGTCTGCTTTCCCTGACTTCCAGCAATGTCCAGAAAGGCTTTAGCTGCTGACCAAACCTGCTCTAGAGCTATTAATGGGATAAAGTTCTCTCCCTTAGGATGTCCTGATGGGGCTGGGATCAGTCAGGGCACTGGAGATTGCAGGTGCTGTGCAATCAAAAGTAAGATAAGCTAAACTACAAGAAAGGGGATAAGAATTCAGATTTTTGTGGAAATTCTGGGGGAAAACTTCAGCACAAAGGAGCCAAGAGGAGTGTGATAGAACTGGGAGCTGGACTTGCGTGCATGTGTCAAGGGTGACGCTCATCCAATGTTAGCAACTTCATACTGCAAATAACAGATGAATCCAGGATGTTGATATTCTCTCTCTCAAGCATAAAAATCAGTGCTTTTCATGGATATTTAGGTCAGCACACAACCACAGACACAAGCCTGATGAACACATTAAGGAACAGTTTAAAGCAACACTAAGCCGAACAGCTGAAGAAACACACGGTGTAGAAATGTCATCAAAGGCCACAGAAAATTCACTCTCTGGAAGATTTGCAGTGCCATGAATCCTCGTTCTGTAGGAAAAGAATAGGAACAGAAAAAATCCCAGGGTGGCTGAGGCTGAGGGGAGCTCAGTGGGCACCTGGTGTCCCCTCCCTGCTCCAGCAGGGCCATCCCAGAGCACAGGGCACAGCACTGTGTGCACCCAGCTCTGCAGCAGCCCCAGGGAGCAGAGCCCCCAGGCTCTGGGGACAATCTGCTCAGGGCTGGGCACTGCCCAGGGAAGAAGTTGTGCCTCCTGTGCAGGGGGAATTGCTGGGCTCAGGCCCTGCCCGTGGCTCTGGTGCCATTGCTGGGCCCCGGAGCAGAGCCTGGGCCCTGCTCTGCCCCTCCCTGCACACAGGGACAGCCAGGCCTGAGGGCCCCTCTCAGCTGGGGCTCCTCTCCAGGCTGAGCAGCCCCAGCTCCCTCAGCCTTTCCTGGGCACCCAGATGCTCCAGGCCCTTCCTCAGCTGCGCAGCCTCCGCTGGCCCCGCTCCAGGAGCTCCCTGGCCCTGCTGTGCTGAGGATCCAGAGCTGGACACGGCACTCCAGAGGTGCCTCCAGGGCTGCCACAGGGGCAGGATCCCTCCCTGACCTGCTGCCAATGCTGAACCTGCTGCCCCCAGCATCCCACCGGCCTCCTTGGCCCCAGGACACTCTGCTGCCTCAGGGACAGCTCCGTGTCCATTAGGAACTCCTCAAAGCAACACGACATCTCCAGGCATTCACCCAGTACAATTGGGCTTGGGTCCCCACCTTACTTATAGCCCAACTCAACAAAGAGCTCTGAGGTTGAAGGACTCAGGGAGTTCCAAGGAACACCACCTGGCAGACTTTTGTTTCCCAGGGGCACACACACCAGCCTGGGTCACATGGAATTCTCTTTCAGGCTCACAGACAATGTGTCTGGTAGCAGCCAGCTGGGATCATTGAAATCCACTTTAAGGATTATACCACCATTTAAAGCAGGAGAGCACAACACTGTTCTCTCCCAGCTTCCTGCTTTTCCCAATCTGTCAGCCCCAAGAACTGCTCCCAGAGCTGATCAGTCACAGCCCCAGTTCCATCTCTGCATAATTAGCCAGCATTAGCAAAGCCAAATCAATGGCTTGATTGCAGATTTGCGAAACAGAAGGCCAATGTGCATGCATTAGAACGATGAGGCAATTTGCGACTTCATTACCTCCTTCAGAGACACGTGAGCTTTTACCCTCAAAGTGGCACACAGATTTTAAATCGTGCTGAACCCTAGAGCTGCCTTGGTTTTCCCCACAGGACCCTGGAGAATTAACAGCTGACACACTGAGGCCAAGCCTGTGCCAGCCCCTACGACAGCCTTGATAAAGGAAAAAGTCATCATGAGTTCCTCCTGAAGGGAGCAGAAGTCCTTTCCTGCAGAACAGACCATCCTTAGGGAAGTCTCCTGCCTCCCTGGGGCTTGGGGTGAAGATGAGAAGAGAAAGGTTCCTACTCCAGTACAGCCCCCAGATAATTATCCATGTTTGATTTCTCAAAGGGGCAGCAGTGAAGCTGCAACCAGAGGTCTGAGGGCAACCCAGAGACTTCAGAGCCTTGGAATGACTGATTAAGGGATCAGGAACAGAAGCAATGTTCTCCTCTATCATTCCAGTTTCAGGAAGAGCAGATTTCCACCTCTCTGTGAGCTTGGTGGCACCTGCAGAAGTGTGGGGTCTTTGATCAGAGGTTAGTTTACATAAAACACATTCAGGCTTGAGGCCCTCCCAGCCAGAGAGCCCTGGAGGGGCTGGAGCATGTCCAGGGAAGGGAATGAAGCTGGGGAAGGGGCTGGAGCCCCAGGAGGGCTGAGGGAGCTGGGGAAGGGGCTCAGCCTGGAGAAAAGGAGGCTCAGGGGGGACCTTCTGGCTCTGCACAACTCCTGACAGGAGGGGACAGCCAGGGGGGTCAGGCTCTGCTGCCAGGGAACAGGGACAGGACAAGGGGAAACGGCCTCAAGCTGTGCCAGGGGAGGCTCAGGTTGGACAGCAGCAGGAATTTCTGCATGGAAAGGGTGCTCAGGCCTTGGCAGGGGCTGCCCAGGGAGGTCTGGAGTGCCCATCCCCGGAAGGGTTTAAAAGACATATAAATGTGGCACTTAGGGACATGGGTTAGTGGAAGGCTTGGGAATGTCAACTTCACTGTTGCACTTCATGATTTTAAATGTTCTTTCTGAGCTAAATGATTCTCCCAGGGTAAAAGGGCAGTAGACACTCACTGGAGTGAGAAGTTGGGTGGGCCAGAGTCTCCTTGATCACCAGAAAATAAAAATATACACAGGCATGGGCATCCCAAGAAACAGACCCTTAGGAATCCTATCCTCACTCATAGCTGACTGACTCCATGGAAGCAAACCACACAGCTACAGAGAGACCAGTATTTTCAGCTAAAGCACTGAAGTTTTGGGAAAATAAAAGCAGTTTTTGCAGACAGAAAATTATTATTCTTACTCGGCACTTGTGAGGTGAAAATGAGCAGTTACGTTCCACTCCAGCCACTGCACAGTTGTTTAGAAGGAACCTCCAGCTTTTACTTTATGTAAAATCTATGGCAAAATTGAGACAAGACTGGAATCAGTCTGCACTTTGAGCAGCAACCTGCATTTTACTCAACCACTGTGCTTACATTTTTAATGACAGCTCTACCGTGCATCTTCCTTAAACTGTTGTTCCACAAAAGCCAGGAAAATTCCTGATGTGCCATATAATGGAGCAGACCCATTGCCACGTGTCACTGTGAAAATTCAGATTGTCTGCTGTGAGAGTAGCTAAAATTACAGCTTTAACACCTAATGCAAAGTAAAAACAACCATCTAGTTTAAATAATTTAATGGGGAGAAAACCAAGCACTTTCCTTCAAAACTACTTGAAAATACCACAGCAGTGAACTAAAACCTCTTTATAGAGTCTTACCTAAAAGCAAAACTAAGAATACAAAGCATGCTTGTGCAGTGCCCTGCATTTAAACACCTGCCTGTGTGTTGCTGAGGAATAATTTATTCAGAAAAAAAATCCAGAAAATCATCCTAAACCCCAGAAGAATATGTGTTACCCAGGTTCTACTCCCCCAGTTCATTGATGCCTATCTGTAAATAAAACATTGTAAGCCAGCTTGTTGCAATTAGGTATCATTATCCTGCTCTGTTTTATGATTTTCATTAATGAGCTGAAGCCATTTCAGATATTGATAATTACAGTGCTTGCAGATTTTAACAAAAAGCTCCACAATAAAACAATAATTCAATAATTCAAGCCAATAAACCCTGACCAAAATCTCTCTCTTAGGCATAAATCACCGATTAAGTACCAAGAGAAAGACTTGAATACAACTTTGTAATAACTGTTTTCACATTAGCAGTAAAAGGAAGCAGCAACTCAAACACCAATACTTTGGGGCTTGTTTGAAAAATTAAGAAAGCAGCTAATGCAATTGATGCTTTTCATCTGTTTGACAGCTTAAAAATCAAGTTAATGCACATGAAAGGCCTGTGGTTGCAACTGCACTTAATCCCAGCACAGAGCTGTCAGGGTGAGCACACCTGCACAACTTCTACATTAAACAGGATTTACTCAACCAAGATATTGCTAATTCAAGGTCAGGTCACACTGTATCACACACTGACATCTACTCCTCCTGTGTTACCCAATTTCTCTGTGTCTTCTGAAAATTGAGACCCACAAGTTCTGTCTTGGCCAACTGCTACAGTCAAGCAGATGTTAAAAACAGGCACTGAGAACAGACAGAAAAGTTGTTATGATTTGTTACCACAGTATGAAATGGGCTTCCTAAAATGCATCCACATAAGATTGTAGGAACAATTAGGCTCTTACTCCTGCCGATGTGGAAGCAAACAAGAAACAAAGCAACCCAATAAGACTAGATAGATTATCGATTTTATTTTTGTATGCATTTGAAACACTTGCAGGACTTTAGGAGACAGCTGTCTCTCTCAGGCACCAGCTAGGACATCTGCAGGAGCAGGAGGAAGGTCACCATCATCTGTGGCACAAGTGTGTAACTGCTGAGGCAAATCAGCCCCAGAGAAACACCTCTGAACAAGTGAATGCTAAGTTCAAACACACTGGCAAGTCACATTTCCAGTTGCAGGTTGATTAAAACTGCAAATTTTGATGGTGAATTATTATAATCATAATTTTGGGACAGGTTCTAGACAGGTATTACAGACAGGCTGAGCTTAAATCTAAATTGCCAGGCAGAGCAGGGATTTAAAAGAAAATTTGAAGAGGTATTAAATCAAATACTGAGTCAAGAAATTAAGTTATAACCATAGGAAAAAAATGCCAACATAAGCAAGGAAGATCTAAGAGTTTTCTTGTGCCATGTTATATACAAAAAAATCTTTAAGAAAATGTTTAGGGTTCATTTTTGGGCTTTTTCCCTTCCTGTGGAATTAGATGTGTTTATGAAGACCTTCAGTTATTTGGCTTTATTCAACTGTAGCAGCACTGGTTGGAAGGGACATCTCTAAACCAACTTCCAGCACAGCAGCACCAAACTGGGTCAATTTTCCCCTTTTTCTGGACAAGTCCCTCTCCCTTGGCTCTCCCAGAACCAGTCATTCTTGGACTGGGAACAACCTCTGGTTTGTGTCTCCTGGCACAAGACAGAGAGCAGAGCATCAAACAGCAGTTTGCTTTTCTTTTTGTGGTGAGTGAAAACTTCAGTGAATTGCAGCCATAACATCTTTGACCTGATAAAGCACCTGCTTCCAAAAACACCCCTTGCCTCTTATATTCAAGGTTTGCCTTTGTTGAAACTGTTTAGGAATGAGTCTGTGATTGGTTTTGAATAACACAAAGTAATGTTTATTACTTTCAATACTTATAAGGCAATAAATTACTATTTCCTAAATAAAAACAGCCAGTGACCGTGTCTGATAAATTTACTGAGGCTGAACATTTCCATTTGTCACAGGTCACGTGATGGAAACATTCTGATACATTTTTCAAATACACATATAGGAATTTGAGTGAGGTGTTATTAGTGCTGATCTGCTAATTAAAAAATGAATTAAAATAAGCCAAAAGATTTTTTTTCAAGAGTCCCAGAGATCTCCCTAATTCCATACATGGAAAGCAGTAGAACAGCAAGGGCTGATGGATTAAACAAAGCCTGATTTTTTTAATGGCCTGACAAGTAAGTGCAGTCAAGGAGCAGTTAGATAACATGTAAGTGATATCAACCAGAGGAGTCTTGAAATATTTCTCTTTCCAAGTGGTAGTCAATGGCTTACAAAAGAAACAGACCCATCTAGTGGTAACACTGCTTGTATCCTAATGCCTGTGGGAGGCACAAGCAGGGAGGAGTGGGGATAAATGAATTACACCACCAGAAAGAGCTGTGGCAATCAAAGCTTCACTCCAAGTCAAATAGGGAGAACTTTTCCTTGAGTGAAGGTGCTGAACAAGCCTTTTCAAATAATTTGGTTTACAAAATATTAGCACTCATCTTCAGAAAAGACCAAGCCTCACCACTCAAACCTGTCAGTCAGGATCAATGTCAGCCCACGGCAGGGAAAGCTCAAATGCACCAGGCAAGGAAACTGCTGGAATGCTCTCTAGAAACCATCATTTGAGTTTGAAATATCCTAAACTACTTCAAAAAATTGTTTTGATAATGTAATGACTTTGAGTACCTCTGTGCCTAAACAACCCTCTGTGTTGAGCAGCGGAGTGTTCTGCTCATTTGATCTGGTGTCATTGCATGTGACAATTCTGAGTGGGAATGGTCCCAGGGGATGAGAGGGAAAAAAAACCCCCACAATGTGCCAAAATCTGAAAGCCATGCAACTTTAGGCTTGTCAGAGCAATCCTAGCAAAAAGTGCTAGAAAAGCTAATAAGGGCTCATCTAATAATGAATCGAAAATGACAGTAAAATTAGCATCACTGGTCACGATTTCATGGTAAATAGATCTTGTCAAAATAAATCATTGTGCTGTTTTTTCAGTGGGAATCTCAGGCTTGGGCACTTGGTGCCTCAGGCCATCTTGATTAGAAAACAAAAGCACTGCCACAAGATAATAAATGGACTAAAAGCTGTGATAGGTCTCAACAGGCAGCTGGAAAGGAAGACAAAATGCTCATATTGCTCCAGGGAATGTTTCCCACCTTGTTCCAAATCCTCCTCTGCTCACAACTCTGCCAAGGCAGTAGAGAAAACTCAAAATGATCAAAGGTAGCAAACAAAATAGACAGCAATGCTCACACATTAGCAGCTAAAAAAGAAAAGAGAGCCCTGGCCTCATCTGGTATAGCAGCCAATTCCCAAATTTAACTCAATCCTGAAATCCCTACAGATACACAAACCAGATGGCAAAAAAGAATTGGGAAGTAACAAGGATGGAGAGGTGCAAATGGGGCAGCAAAGGGAGCAGCCAGCAGTGGTTTCAGCATGGGAATTTCTAGAAGCAAGGTCTTCCCTGGCCTGAGGGAGAGAAAAATCAAAAGCAAGGGAAGCAGCAGCAAATCCATGTCTCCACACACAACCCTTTCTCCCCTGATCTCCACCAGGGTGCCCAGGTTTGCTTCAGGGGCAGCACAGAACTGCCTTTTCCTGCCTTGCAAAGAAAACAAGGATCTGTGAGTCATCTCTCAGGCTCCAAAATCCTCCAAGGAAGGTTTCAGAGCAATCCTGACAGTATGGCAGGGAAAGGACTTCTCCACCTTTGTAATCTCTAAAGCACAGTTTGTTCCCTTGTCCTGAAGAATCCATCAGCCCTGGGCCTGGGCAGTCTGGCAGTGGTAAAGGACAAGGCCTTGGCTATCCCATCCCCAAGGTCTCTGAGAAACTCATTTCCACTGAAAACACCCCTTCTCTTCCATCGTGCACCATGAACATTGTGAGTCACCGCTTCACTGTTCTCTACTGCTCTAACACCATTTGGTCGTGTCTCAGATTTAGAAAATGGCCAAAACCCAGAGCCCTCTACAAAGGAAGGATGTTGGGAGATGCTGGAGTGAATCCAGAGGAGGTCACAGAGCTGCTCCCAGGGCTGGAGCTCCTCTGGGCTGGGAGTCTCACTTGGAGAAGAGAAAGCTCCAGGGAGAACTCAGAGCCCCTTCCAGAGCCTAAAGGGTCTCCAAGAGAGCTGGAGAGGGACTGGGGACGTGGCCTGGAATGTCAGCTTCAAACTGACTGAGGGCAGGATTAGATGAATATCGGGAAGGAATTCTTGTCTCTGAGGGTGGGCAGGCCCTGGCACAGGGTGCCCAGAGCAGCTGCTGCTGCCCCTGAATCCCTGGAAGTGTCCAAGGCCAGGCTGGACAGGGCTTGGAGCACCCTGGGACAGTGGAAGGTGTCCCTGTGCATGGCAGGGGTAGACTGGGAGGTCTTTAAGGGCCCTTTGAACCCAAACCTTTCCACTTTAAGGAATCCCCTTAGCTGAGGACGTGAACGGCCTCACAGCAGCTGCATTTCAGGTGAGCAGCATCTCTGGTGCTGTAATTCCTTGAATCCCAGCCCAGACAACACCTCCCTCCCACAGCTCACAAGGCCCTGTTCTGGTACCTGACAGAGCAGGAAGCCTTTTGGAGAGGGAGCTGCCTGGTCACTAGGTTGTCACAGACTAAATCTCAACACACAATTAAACACAGCCTACACCCCCCATGCCCCTGTTGGTGGCAGGAACACAACTCCCAGCTCTCCCCTCCCAATCCTCCCAGGCGAGGAGCAGGATTTTGGTTTTGCTCCAAGGCTCCTTTCCCTGCCCACACATTTACTAAATCCTTTGATTTGCTGCAATGAGCCCAGTAAGTGCAAGATCTAAGGACTAAATCACAAATAACAACCTGGTACCCAGCTCAAGGACTCTGCATCCTGCACCTTTTGGTGTGAAGTTACAACTTGAATTACTGGAGGGAACCACATCCCCAGTCAGTTGGGATTTTACTTTAGAAGATTAGGCTTCTCTTAGAGAGCTTCTCTCCAGGCAAAGACAGCAGTAAGGAAGTCACTCCCAACCCCAGAGCACTCTTGTGGTCCCTGGGACTGTCTAAAAAGAATAGAAAAAGCCTCCAGGAAAGTCATTTGAGAGTAGTAAGAGAAAGGCTCCTGTAAAACATTATCTGACAAATAATTTGTCTGCTACAGAAATATTCCAGTGGAGTCCTGCAGATAAATTAAGTCTTCAAATGACACACAAATGGAAATAAAAAATGAAATTGAGGAATTGGAAGTAGAACAAGTATTTCAATCATACTTCTTAGCAAAGACTCCTGAAATTTATTGCCAAAACTACTGTTTTTACTGGTTTTCCTCTCAATTAAAGGTGGTGCAAGGCAGCACCACTGGGGTCACAGGGCTGAGTTATTTATTCCTGCAGAGGTAATTCCCACTATGCAAAACAGGGACTAGAATCCCAATGCCATGGCAGTTTTGTGAATGACTAATAAGAGACTGAACTTCCAAACTTGAACAAGAGCATCTGAATGTTCAAATCTGGGATTTTTTTTTATTCAATGTTTGCTCCACTTTAATTTTTAAGCATCATTTATAAGAACACCCCTAGACAAGGGGATAATATTTTTATATTTACATGTCATTTTTTTTGTGCCAAGAGATGCAACAACTGCGGAGGGGTGGACTGGGACATTGCACCAACAAGCAGTTGTCAAGGATAACTTAAATCACTTTAGATTATAATAAAACTACTAAAATTTCTGCAAACAGACAACTTTTTAGTGCAGACCTTTAATATTTCAGAGAAAAATGGGATTTATTTCTTTCATGTACTTCATGCAAAATAGAGCCAGCAGAGAAAGAAATGAAGAAAAAGGACCACAGAAATGACACTAGCACATTACAATAACATCACAAACCTTCTCACACCTGCAATTATGCATGATAGAGTCAAATAAAAATGGATTGAACATGGCTGTAAGTGGTACTGCACTGGGACCCTTGCATGGCTTTGGAAGGGAACTGATGGGGCTGATTAAATTAAATCAAAAGCTGGAGAACTTCAATGACAATAAAGGAAAAAAAACAGCCTTATAATTCAGCGTGAGAATAACTGAGCAGCTGAAGGGAACCACTGAGCTGTAAATTGATTGGCACAAGCTGGTGCAAAAAGCACTGCTGGGTCAGTCACCTCCTGCTCCAACAGCCAGGAAGGACATTTGCTGTCTGACTGTTGCTATTCCCCTACACACTGTCCTAAGTGCCCACCTGCAAAGGTTTGGGAAATTCAGCACAGGAAAGCGCCAGCAAGAGCATGACAAAGGCCAGCCTTTGGCACAGCTGCTGTTGGCATGGGAAATCAGCAGAATGGTTACAAACTGTGGCAGGCACGGGCTCTCCCAACACATTATCCCTGGAATGGGGTTCTTGCCACGTCTCACCTCGAGCACAGCACAGAGCACAATGTGTTGGCTGCCAAAATACAGCTGCTCCTCACAGGTGAGGGAACAGGAGGGCTTGAGAGCCCAGGAACTGCAGTTAGTGCTGTACAAATTTCAGGTACTAGAAAGAAATTCTTCCCTGGGAGGGTGGGAAGGTCCTGGCACAGGGTGCCCAGAGAACCTGTGGCTGCCCCTGGATCCCTGGAAGTGTCCAAGGCCAGGTTGGATGGGGCTTGGAGCAACCTGGGACAGTGGAAGGCGTCTCTGCCCATGGAAGGGATTGGGATTTGATGATCTTCAATGTCTCTTCCAGCCCAAACCATCCAATGATTCTGTAATATCTGGAATCATCCAAATACAGACAGCTGTGTGGGAGTCAGGTTCACCAGAGGCACTGGGAAGAGCGGCTTCCAGTTGTTCTTTGTGTTTTCCTTTTGCCTATACAGCAACTGCTGCTGTGCTTCTGGATTCAATAATTTTATTTTGATGTGCATGGAGGGTTACTGAAAGTATCTGTGAACTCAAGTAACAGGGTAACAACATAGCAGGTGGCACATTTTGGGGTTTTGTTGGGTCTTTTCAAACATACTGAGCAATTGTTATGAAGCAACCTCTGACTTATAGGAACCTCAAAACCACTGTATTTCTCTGAGCTCTGCAGGCAGACTCAACAAGCAGAAATCAGACCCAGTGCTGTGCCTGCAGCTCAGCAATGGGATCACTCTGATTACACTCTGTGCTTCCCTGCAGCAGGATGATGAAGAGATGGCACTGATGTGCAGAGAACCATTTCCTTCCTCTGCTATTGAGCTGATATCCGTACCTGATACGAACATTTTGGGGAGCAAGGTGTGCATGCACCTGTGAGGAGTTCTGCTGTGAAAGCAAATGGTGTTCTTTAAGAAACAGATAATGAATTAGCGCAGCATCTTCTCGATTTTTGCCTTGAGCCTGTTGCCAGCTCCAGCACCTGCCCCTCCATGACCACCCCTAGGAACCCCTGGAAGCATCAGCTGGAGAGAGCACAGCACAAGGAGCCTGTAATAAAGCTTTTCACTTGCTCTGCTGCAGCTCCAGCTCTGCCAGGAGAGCTCTCCACACTCCTGCTGATCATCTTTTGGATCTCCATGATATAGATATTTCCATTAAAAAACCTTAAGAACAAACTTTGATCCTCTGCGTGCTCAAGCATCCTTAAAACACCAGCACCACCCACACTGACCAGTCTAAGCACTTACAAGAAATCCCACAATGTCCTAAAGAATTTTTTTAAGGAACCACTCTGCCTTTTACATCTCAAGAAACACCGTCCCATCTTTGCTGCAGGAGGTTAAATACATAGGAAGGCCAGATCCCACTCAGAAAATGGGAGACACTCGGGAAGTCACCAGGAAGCAAACTCACAACAGCCACAAATATTTATTTATCAAGATTTCCAGGACGGAACAGGTGATTTGGATGTCAAAGTCTTCAGAAAGTCACTTCTTTTGACTGACCAGACTGGGGATAACCCACAAGTACAAGTCCCTGCTGAAACTTCCACACTCTAATTTCCCTGATGGTAAAAACCCTTGATCAAAGGGAAAACCCAAGACATGAGGAATGTTTGACTAATCCATCCCAATGAGCTGCTCTGTACAAAACTTGAAATTTTTGTCACAACACCACTACAAACGTGGCATTTCCCAGTTCTTCCAAGAAACAATGCAATGCATCCCACAATCTCCCAAAGGAAATTAGTCTACCACACATAAGGGTACAGAAGGACATAAAGTTGAGATTATTCTTCACTCTTCCCTTCCAGTTGCTCTCCCTGAAAGGTTGAGACTCTTTTAGAGGAGACTGAAAGAAGCAGAACATTCTTCCCCTGCCTCAAACACATAAAAATCACTCCAAAAGAGAGCACACCTTCCCCAATAGAGCAAAGTCTTACAACCTCTCTGCTCACAAGGGCAAGGAGAGGCAGGGAGGGACCTGGGGCTTCTGAAGACACAGAAAACACAATGAAGGCACCTCCCAAAAAGAGGCCAAAACCCAGACAACTCTTTGGATTTTTTTTTCCATAAGAACTCCAGTGGAAACAATCTGGGGAAAGGAAAGTCTGCAAGTTTCTGCTCCAGGGACAGCTGAAGAAAGGACCACCAAACTCAGGGATTATCACCTTGGGCCTGCCTGAGAGCATCTGTCAATCTCTCAGCAGCCTTCATCCCTCACAAAGGGATCTTCACATCCCTCCACACAAAGTCATCGTGGGGTGCTCCTGCCCTGTCATCCCTTCAGGCTTCCTGCTGCCTATCCTTCCAAATTTTACATTCCAAAAGGAAGCTGAGAGCCCTTACCAGGATCAGTCTGAAAACAAGATGTTAGCTCAGGATTGGGGCGAAGCTTCCCTCTGTCCCAAAAGGTGATCTGCTGGAAAGGCTGCATGTGGCATCCACCAGCTTAGAAAAGGGAATTACTTATGGTTTTCTATTACCTTTGCAGGATAACACCACAGAAAACAGACGGGGTATGTGATTTAATCTTCACTTATGCGTCAGAAGATTAAAGAAATCTGAAATATTGACATTATGTCTGCTGGGCAGAGAGCAGGGATTCAAAATATCAGTCCACTTAAAAAAAAATCCACTAAAAATAGCCAAAACAAATCAACAACAAAAANTCGGTCCACTTAAAAAAATCCACTAAAAAAACCCAAAACAAATTAACAACAACAACAAAACCAAAACCGCCAAAAAAACCACAAAACCAAGAAAATACCCCACAAAAACTTCTCCCAAAAATCAAAACCTAGCAACACACAAAAGCTAGAAAGCCATGCAGGTCCGGACTTCTCTCCCAAGAAAAAGATAGCTTGTACATCAACCTGCCTGCTCTAAGATTACATTAAATTCTTAGTTCTGAAAACTTAAAAAAAACCCCACCCAAACCCATCTCTCTATTCCATATAAAAGCTGATAACTTCTCATAGTGTGTTAATAAGTCTGGTGCTCTGGTAGCTGATCCTGAGGTACAAAAAGAGGCATATGACTCATTTTTTATTCCCTTTGGTCAAGAACAGAGACCACATAAATGACAAATTAAATGGGCTGACCAATTAACTCCTGGATGCCAAGCGCAAGAAAAGACACAGACCAGACCAAAAATCCAGTTCTGTCATGTCAGAGAAAGAACCCCACCTGGGCTCAAAGCCCAAGAGCAGAGACCATCATTCCAGATGGAAAAGTCCAGGATCAAAGCTGTAAGAGAGGAAAATAATTAATAGAAATATCTCAAACTCCTGGATCAGGACCTGTGATCTCGTTTGGCACAGACAAATGTTTGTTGAGGTTCAGCTCAACAAGAAAAGCTCTTTAGATAATTATGAGAGTTTAGATAATTCAGAGAGTTGGTTGTTTTGGGACAAAAAAACCCAAAACCACCCAAAACATGGTTCATTACGTTGCCAATGAAAACCAACCCAAGGGCTTGGGGGATTTCTTTTCATTGTTTTACTTTTTTATTTGGGAAAGTAGCTGGAAAAATTCTGTAGGTTCTCCTCTGCCTGTGCCCTTGGCTCAGAGCTCCCACAGACACTCCAATGGTATTAATAAAGAGAGGAAACAAGGCCACTGCCACAAGAGAGAAAATAAATACATTCAAACTAGAGAGGAGGTAGCAGAGTTAAGAAGCCAGAGCTGGCACTGCTCCTTCAGCACACACTTTTTGTGTGTGTGTCCTGATTGCAAGCGGTTTCCATCTCTCCTGAACTACTGCAATTTGTCTAATTCATTCCAGGAGGAAACGGAAGAAATAACGAATGTCAAATATTCAAGCTTTCAAGAAGCCAAATGTTCTCCTTTAAAAAAAAAAAAAACAAACACAAACAAAAAAACCTAAGAACACCACCCACAAAAAACCACCCCCCCAAAAAAAGGGAGTGACATTTTTAAGGAGAGCATAAATACAAGATGGTAATTTTCATATGGCTGGGCCAAGGCAATTACACACAAGAAAATGGTACTAAATGAAATAGCAGAATGTAAAGCACTTCATTGTCATTTCTCTCATTTTCTTCATCTCCTGGCACCTGAAACCCAAAAGTGCTGTGCTCCATTAACAATCCTGGTGTTCAGCTGGAGAGAGAGCCTTTATTTTTGGCAACCCAGCACAAATAACCCAAGCAGCACACAATAGAACCACACTAACATATGTGATAAGAGCATTTTCTTTATTTCCCTGTCCTCTTCCACATTATAATTTCATTTTTTTGCTTACTGTATTCACTAAGATTAAAAATCCATGCAGTCAGGGAGCCTCACTTAGCCCTCTGCAATGAATTACCGGCACAATAATAATTTATATTAAAGAAGAAGACATAAACCTTGTGCAAGAGAAATCACTTTCATTTTGAAAGAACAGAAAGGGACAGGCTCTTTTACTGTCATTTATCAGTCTTTCAGCAAGATGTAAGAGTTTATTCACTAATAACTTTTCATAAAATAACAAATTATTTCATAAAATAATAAAAAAAAACGTTTAGCAAAGGAGCATAAAGTATCTCTTGAGTTACTTCATGGAACTGTGGCTACATGCCTGAGATCCATCATCAGCTGAGGAATGCAGACATTTGATAATTCACTTGCTTACCCCAATAGTACCGTTCCCAAGTTTTCTCAGAAAATTTGTCAGGATAATAAGATGTTACAGCTTTTAACTCTAACAGTCACTGCCAAGTTTAGAACAAGAAGTCCAAAAAATTATTTTATTTTTNGCACTTAATTCAAGAGAAATACTTATAATTGTCAGATCAGTGAAGTTTCAAATCAAAATTTTTCTTTAAACTTAGTTTCAAACTACTACAGAGAAGAATGGGTTCTAGCATCAACTGTATTTTCAAGCTTAACAGGCTTATATTTGACCCACATGAAATCTAAAAGTGCTTCTCAAATCCTAGTTCAAGACAGACTTTCCTCCATTAAAGTAACGCCCATGCAATGGAA
>WEZZ01007007.1:163307-175452 GCA_013400585.1 Chloropsis cyanopogon | reverse complement strand
ATAAGATGTTACAGCTTTTAACTCTAACAGTCACTGCCAAGTTTAGAACAAGAAGTCCAAAAAATTATTTTATTTTTGGTATTTCTGCCAGTACTTAATCACCAGCCTTGGAATCCAGTTTCAATCCTCATGTGTCTCCAATTCCTGTCCTGTGAGGTTCCTTCAGGTGATACCTGACAAAATAACATTGACTATTTGGGGAGCAAAGGAAAAGAAACCTTTTTATTTTGAGGAGGCCAAGTAGGCCTCCTACCTAAATCACTGAAATGGCACTTAATTCAAGAGAAATACTTATAATTGTCAGATCAGTGAAGTTTCAAATCAAAATTTTTCTTTAAACTTAGTTTCAAACTACTACAGAGAAGAATGGGTTCTAGCATCAACTGTATTTTCAAGCTTAACAGGCTTATATTTGACCCACATGAAATCTAAAAGTGCTTCTCAAATCCTAGTTCAAGACAGACTTTCCTCCATTAAAGTAACGCCCATGCAATGGAACACACCTTGCGATTCTGTAAAATGTCTACAGCAACAAGTGAAGTGCCAAAGGTAAAAAGTCCTATTTGTGGAAGTGAGAGGAATGGGCAGAACAAAGAGCATTAATTGAAAATTTGGATGAAAGCCACTGGTTTGGAAGGTAAAGAATAGCACAAAATTGCAAGTACAAGCAAATCAGCATTTCATAAGCCAAGAGAGAAGAAAAACAAATGAGTTACTACCTGTGCTATTTATAGCCCAGTCTTCCTGCAGGTGGCAAACCAAAGGAGAATGTTTAAAAGGACAAATCTAAACCAAGAGACCTCCTGTGGATATTTATGGGGAGAGTTTTCCAAAGCTTGTGAGGCAGAAAGAGCTTTCTCAGGGGAGGAAGCCCAGCACCATAAAGGACTGAGGCAGGCTCCCTTTACCTGGACCATGAGAAACCCTGGTTTATTTTCTTCAATGCACAACAGCTCTGATGTAATTGATAAATTATCAGTTAAAACATTTCACATCCAAACACAAGTTATTTAGAGTGGATTAGTTTTAAAAGCCCAGTCCTTAGAGCAAAAGTCCGCAGATGTTTCACAAAGGACCAGGTTCTTGTTGAGCAGATAGACAAAAAAATAAAACCAAAAATAAAACCAAAAATAAAACCAAAAATAAAACCAAAAATAAAACCAAAAATAAAACCAAAAATAAAACCAAAAATAGCAACAACAGTCCTTATTTGTTACAGCACAACAAGACAAAGCACCACAACAGGAGAGTTCCTCAGATCTTCATTACACCCCAAATCCATGATCCATGCAGGCCCATAGGCTCTCTCTCTAGTTCAACAGAACAATTGTACCCTATTTCTCTTTTGGGAATTCCAGCATGAGCAGCCTTTTGGAAGACACAAAAGTAGGAGCACTCAAGCGTTAGTTAGATTTTCTGGGGTCTGAACTCCCTGATAAAACAAGCACCAGACTGCTCATTCCCTTAGAGCAAGCCAATTTCTCCCTCCAACCATCAACACATTTCATATGCTCAGCTTTGATAACATCAATGGTTGCAACTTAAACTAATAGAAAGTTGATGTTTAGTCACAAACCCTCCAAATGCTCTCAACTCTTTATAAATAAGTATGCTCTACAGGCTCAGGAAATTCAGACTGTTAATGTGAATAACCACCATCTCAGTATCTGTGAGGCAGAAGGATCTCTGGCACATTGTTATTATTTACAACCTCTCCATCAAAATTTAGTTCAAAGCTTCAATATTTCAAGACAATTCACTGTGTATGCCAACAAGCCCTGTGCTGAGAAATATTACCTAAACTGCAGTATAGGTCTGGGGCAAAAATCATTTACTCATAGGACGGTTTGGGTTGGAAGGGACCTTAGAGGTCAGAATGAGTATGAAAAACACTCTCAGGTTTAGGGGAGTTTAAAGGCACAGAGAGCTCCACACCATGAGCCTGAAGGTGTTCACGTCTCTGCTATTGCATTTCCTTCAGATTGCAGTGACGAAGCAGGGCATTAGCTTGGTCCTTAATTGCATTTCAATTCTTGAGAGGACTCCTGCACATGTCACCCTCACACCATCCCCAAGCACGCCAACAACAATGACAGGTGATGAGGGAATTTTAATTTGCTTTAAAACACCCTCTACCCCTAAATGAATCTATCAGAAACCTAACTCACACACTGGCCTGCTGAAGGGACTTTCAGAAGTCCCACACTCAGAGCCCAGCTTCCCAGCAGACTCCAGTAACCACCAGTAACTCATTCCACCTCAGGGACAAAGCTGAACAATTAATGCGTGCTTCGCTACTCAGCATACCGAGGGTTTGGCCCTAAACACGCTCACTTCAGCACCCAAAATAACATTTATATTCTTCCTAATACAAAATGTTAGGCTCACCATTTCAGGAGAACAATCCATCAGATTTTCTTCCCTTCGGTTCTGGTGCAAAGCGATGCAAATTCACACTCAGGATCACAAGGGAGCTCAGTTCCACAGTGCAGCATAGACAGCCACAAGACACAGACTATCACCACACAATTTGAGAAGGCTTTAAGCATTCCCCCATACATAACACCATCCCACTACAGAAGGCTGCAAGCCTCTGCTCTTTCTTCTTGTTCTTCAGCCCAACCCTTTATCCCCTCATGGTTCATGCATTGCACCTGTGTGCCCTCTGTTCCCTTTGGTGATTGGTCAGAGCACGTCAGCACTCCAGGGCTCATTATCTTCAATATTTTTCACCTGTCCTGCACAGCTGTAGCCCATTAGGGATGAGGCTCGGCCACAGCCCCACTCCCAATTACCACAAACTGTGTGTGCACAGTTCTACTCCCCCATTCTTGAACAGAACTCACCTGTGGTCTCCAAAAGATGTTTTTGAACGGCAGCAATTTCATTAAGTCTCCCACATCAATAGATCTTAAGAGAATAATTTATTAGTTGTCCAGCTTGAGCAGGGCACAGAGCAGTGGAGGGCTCTCAGGAGCCACTAAAATGTTGGGACTGGGTTTCTCAGCTGTCATTACAACCAATAAAGAAAAGGAAAGGTTTTCACTCAGTGGTCTAAAAAGAAACTGAACTTCAGCTCTTTGGGGCACCTTTCATAAACCACTGAGCTTTTCTCAATAGCAGACATTCTTCTGAGTTAGAAGGGCTTTATTCAAAGGAGAAGTGTCTTGGTAGGATGTGTCAAAGTGCCCCCAGTGACACTCCCAGTGCAGGAATAATCAGCTCATCTCTGACCTGCCATCTGCTCCCAAAAGCCAGGTGGAGAACATCATCTGGAAACACAGTTAATAAGCAAAATAGTTACATGGGAAGGTCCTGGCACAGCGCAGGGAGATCAGTGGCACTGACACAAACCCAGAAAACAGGCTGGGCCTGGACAACAACTCTGAGTTGTATTGGTTTGACTAAACCTGAATATTCCAGCCCGGGGTGCAAATCAAAGTGGGCACCACCAGCCCATTCTGAACTTGGGTCTCAGCCTACTTCTGCCAGTAATTCACAACTTCAACAAACTTCTTTTTAATTTTATTGAGATAAACCTGGTTTTCATGGCAATGGGTTAAGCTGTGGTATGCAGATATCAAGTACCCAACCAACCAGGTCTTAAAACACTGCTCACACAGAGATGGAAAAATGAGCAATTACAATTAAAAAAACAACAGCATAAAAAACCTTCACACCATTGTACACCAGAACTGAGCATCTGGGAAGAGTTTGAACTGTGAGACATATTCCAACTACAAAGCCAAAGGACACTGAGCACAAGTGCTTCAAGCTTGCTTCACAGCATTCCAGAACTCAGCATCTGTCGGAAAGGTTTCTGATTTAATTTGATGCTGCTGATTTTTTCACTGACTTATCCCAACTGGGGCAGTACTGTAAGAACTGCATTGCCCAACTCTGCTTTGGATATAATTACAAGTTTCAGCTGTTACTTTAATGGACTCATTTGCACTAACTGGAAACATAACCATTAAAAAAAATTATTTGTATTTCTTGGAGCAGTGTTCCCAAATCTACAACAGACCATGAGTAATCTCACTTTATAAATCTTGAAGCTGCTTGGGCCTGCCACCAAGTGCTGATTATCCACAGTGCCTTCATACTTCAAACTTGTAAAATTCTAGGTTCAATACAGAGCAAAAATGGAGAAAAGCCAGCATGTGGAAGAGCAAGAGAGGGAAAGACCACTCTGAGCTCAGTAGGATCATTAAGGTCTTCTAGTCCAGTCCCCTACCATGGCCAGGGACACCTTCCACTATCCCAGGCTGCTCCAAGCCCCATCCAACCTGGCCTTGGGCACTTCCAGGGATTCAGGGGCAGCCACAGCACCCTGTGCCAGGGCCTGCCCATCCTCACCACAGTGACCTTTCTTACCACCAGTGTTCCTGATGGAATAGGACTAAATGGGCTAAAAGAGGATTGTCCATGCGAACACCAATTTTGGCATATACTTAAAAAAAAAGGATAAACTGTTTTAGTGCACTTTTTAGTTTATTCAGTTATTATTTTGCACAGGGTGGTTGGTGTTTTATAACTCAGGTTTTACTCTGTATCACATGGTCTGCTCTGTGTACCCCCCTCCTCCCCCACCCTGTGAGTGATCTTTCCCCAGGGTTTTGACCCACTGATAATTTTGGCAAAATTAAACCCAGTCAGGGATTCATGAGCCCCCAAGTGTCTAGGAACCATATCTTCAGTGTGAGGGCTTATTTGGAAGCCTAAATGTACATGTTGTAAAGTTACTAATTTACCTTCAGTGATAAAAGCTAATGTGGGCCTTATTTTGGGGAAAGCTCTCTTTAAATTTAGATTTAGAAGCTCAATGCAAATAGCTGTTCTTTGTTAAGAAGTTCCAGTAACTGCCAATTTCCTTTTGCGTGCTGATACCCACAAAGCACTGAGAGAGAAAATTAGCTGGCTTTGAAATTCCTTCATTGCTTCCTAGCTTGGTCTGCCCAGGAACTTTTGGGCATTTCTGTTCCCAGCAAGTCCTGCCTGTGCCCCAGATGAGACACAAACAAGAGCCTTATCAGAGCAGGGCAATGAATGGGCCCTGGCAAAGGGGGACACCTTGCATTCAGCTGGCAAAGGAACAGCCCAAACTAGCTCTAAAGCTTTCAGAATAGCAAAGGGGGCAAAAAAATTAAAAATGAAAGTACAGAAACTGAGACAGAGATGCTGGCCTACTGGGGTAACGCAGTTATGGCCATGCTACCAAATTATATCAAGCTTATGTGTTCAAAGAAAGGGGGAAAATCCAGCTCACTCTTATATTTTCTTAGAGGAGACAAAAGAAATATTTGCTTTTAGCACCTCTGTTTAGTACTATAAACTCTGTGGACAGGCCCAAATTTATAACATAAAGAGGCACGAGGGCAGAAGGGGCTGGAGGAAGAAAAGCCCTCTGGAGGAAGAGAACATCTCTGCCTGCTCAGCACTGGTCAATGGATGGGGCCTCTGGTCCTCCCCTGAAGGGACACCTCCAGGTGAGCTTTGCACGTGGAGCACACCAGGAATATCCATGTAGACAGGCAGTGCTCTTAGCTCTCTCTTACTACACATTCTGTCAAGAGACATATTTACAGGCTGTATGTTGGTTAGTTCAATCCCAAACCTGCTTTCCTGGAGCTCAAATAAACCTGGATCTGGATCATGCAAAGCCCTTATGGAATGGCAGCAGACCTAGAGGACTGCATTGGGACCTGCACAGTTTGTGCATCTGTGCTCAGGCAACATCTCCTGCACTCCACCAGAATTCTGGTGCTGAATTAGCTTTCATCAGAAATTCAGCCACTCCCAGCCCTGCTGATCTCTGAGCAGCAGCTGGAACAAAAACAAGCTTCTTTTCTGCTGAATTCCAATACCACCAGCCAGCAGGATCAAGTCAGGATGCAGACAGACAACATCAGCCATTCATCAGACAACAACACCTTCTTCTTCTTCAGGGTTCTGCACCTGGGCAGGAGCAACCCCAGGCACAAGTGCAGGCTTGAGGGTCCCTGCTGGAGCAGCTCTGTGGGGAAGGACCTGGGGGACACGGAGCTGTCCCTGAGGCAGCAGAGTGTCCTGGGGCCAAGGAGGCCAATGGGATGCTGGGGGCAGCAGGTTCAGCATTGGCAGCAGGTCAGGGAGGGATCCTGCCCCTGTGGGCAGCCCTGGAGGCACCTCTGGAGTGCCGTGTCCAGCTCTGGATCCTCAGCACAGCAGGGCCAGGGAGCTCCTGGAGCGGGGCCAGCGGAGGCTGCGCAGCTGAGGAAGGGCCTGGAGCATCTGGGTGCCCAGGAAAGGCTGAGGGAGCTGGGGCTGCTCAGCCTGGAGAGGAGCCCCAGCTGAGAGGGGCCCTCAGGCCTGGCTGTCCCTGTGTGCAGGGAGGGGCAGAGCAGGGCCCAGGCTCTGCTCCGGGGCCCAGCAATGGCACCAGAGCCACGGGCAGGGCCTGAGCCCAGCAATTCCCCCTGCACAGGAGGCACAACTTCTTCCCTGGGCAGTGCCCAGCCCTGAGCAGATTGTCCCCAGAGCCTGGGGGCTCTGCTCCCTGGGGCTGCTGCAGAGCTGGGTGCACACAGTGCTGTGCCCTGTGCTCTGGGATGGCCCTGCTGGAGCAGGGAGGGGACACCAGGTGCCCACTGAGCTCCCCTCAGCCTCAGCCACCCTGGGATTCTTTCATTCCCACATCTCCTCCTTTTCTAAAGCTTGAGAAGCAAAGTCACACTCACTGCTGGATGCCCTCAAGCCAGGTCACACATCAGAACAGTCACCTCGGGGCAGATGATGCCCAAGCAGCTCAAGTCTCACCTGATTCCCTGATGCCCAAGTCTCACCTGATTCCCTGATGCAGCCTGCACTGATTCCAGCATGATTCACACACACCAAGGCTGTTTTTTTCAGCAGGTCCCTGTTTCCTGTCTATCTCCAGTGTTACTCCCCTACATTTGCATTTTGGCTCAAAGGAAGTCTAACACTAATCTGTTTTACCAGCCGTGTTCACTTTTCACACAAGGATTTTCCTTTCAGAGCCTCATCAAAGCAAGGAAGAACTGAGGGCTCCTGGATGCCACCCTCTGAGCAGTGTTCTGATCACTGCATCACGTCTTTCTCTGGGCATCATTTCATGGCTGTGCCCCAGCCCTGGCACTGCCAGGCTTCAACTCAACCACCACTTTCAAGGAGCTGCTCCTCTAGCACAGATCATCTTTTACAAATGCTGATCAATTTGAGGTTTTTCTTCTTTTTTTCAAATGTGCGTTAAAAAAAAACCCAGCATGATTCTCTCTGCTAAGGCAGACAATTCTGATCTGAGGACAAAAGTGAACAATTCTGGTTTCATTGCTTAACTTTCCATAACTTCATCCTTATTCCAACTACAGTATGATTATAAATGCATTTTGGACAAGGATATTACTGTTGAGCTTACATCTCTTAATTATGTTTCTCTTTTCATATACACAGCTTTGGTCTGGCTCTTGGCTGTGAAAATTGCAGATTTGCTTGGACTTCAAACTGGAAGTACTTACATTAACTTCCATGGGAGATTTTAATTCTTTTCCAAGTAATTTCAGCATTTGAAATCTAAGACCTTCAGTGCTGACAAATACACCCCAAATAGTAACACAAGTATTTTTAAAGCCATTTAAAAAACCATTAATCCTCAATTTCTTCCACTTTTCATCCTAACCACTGAATGTCCCAATCTCTATTTCTATTGTATGTGTGAACTGTAGCTTCAAAGTCTAAGGAAGATTAACACCATAAAATGAATCTCTTCTGCACAGATAGCTGAAGAATAGCAACCCTTCATTTTCCTGTTTTGAGTTCTTTCAGCATTTGATTATAACATGGCTCCAGTTACTCCAATCACTGAAGTTTTATTCAGTTTTTGGTTCATTTTATATGAATCACATCATAGAGGCAATGTGTGTCATTTCACTCAGGGAAACAGATACTTCTTCTAAGATATTCTTGGAGCAAAAGCAACATTCTCATGAGTGACTTCAACCAGACTGTTCAGTAGGTATCAAACCACCACAGGGAGAATTTTAATTTTTCACAACTGAAGCCCTTAGAGCAGGCATAAAAAAAAATTAAGATTTATCCACCATCAGTATAATCCAGATACCTCCCTGTAGGTAAGAAGGGAAGACTGAGACTTTATGCAATTAAAACTTCCTCACAGGCATTTAGAAAAGAATCAACAATACAGGTATCAAAGCCAATATTTTTCTAGTTAGTACTTGGTTTTATAAAGGTGTAGCAACATTGCAGCACCTCGAGTGAAGCTGTTCAGACACCATCACTGGTGTCTACATGGTTCTACTCAAACTGGTGTCCTTTGAAATTTCTGCTCTTGTCTGAGTGGTCACACCAAACCTTCCCCTGCAAAACTGCCCTGTCCAGGCTCCCTGGGATGCAGTAGGATGGGGATACAGAAACATGCACCCACTCAGCTTTAGAAATTCTGTTCAAGGGGTTGGAGAGAATACAATAAATAAACTCATGGCTCAAAATACATTTATAGAAGAAATGAGATCAACAAGAAGAACTGACACCACAGAAATGGGTCCTGTAGTACCCAGCTAACGATTTCCATCACTCCAACAGATTAATTTTTACTTCTGGGTTGATGTTTTTGAGGCTTCATATCATTTTGTAGAGGCACCAAGGGGAAAACAGGGCCTACCAGCTGGTATATAATGACTTCAGAAAACTTTGGATCACAGCAGAGGTTTGCTGTGATCCAAATCTCCCCCACCCCACACCAATCTCTCCTGAGTGCTCCCCTCTGCACAAGGCACACAATATCCAGTCCCAGTGAAAACATCTCAGGGCAGTTAGCAAATGGCTTCCTCTACAAACTTTCAGTTCTTTATAGGTCCCTGTAGCAGAATTGCCAGCTGCTTTAATCCAGATTAGTCCAACAGATTTGTTGGACGCAGCAGACCACTTAAATGCAAACTAGAATTTTATCTCCCAAGGGAAAAAAAGAGAAATGTTCCATTGCAGCTTTCCTCCATGCAAAGAGCATTTAAAAAATCCATTATATTGAGCAAGCAAATGTCTAAATTCCTTCTCCACCCCAGCAGAACGTGCCTTTACCAGGAAGGGGACAATACATGAGAGCAATTTCCCAACAGATCTCACTGATTTGGGGAAACTTCATCCCACCAAATCTCAGTAATCATTTTTCAGAGGAGGTAGCAGCTCAACAAAATGCAACTGTGTGATTTTAGAGAGCTCAGATTCTCCAGGGGCACAATGCCCCCAGCACTGTTCCTACACCAACTGCAGCAGGGCAGAGCACAGGCACTGCCTGAGCAAGGAGCCTTCCGAAATCTCCTCTTGAAGAAATAAAGGATTGTTGATGTTGGGTGGGAAACCAACCTGAACAACCCTCCCCAAAGCACCCCAAAAGTGCACATGTGAGAAAGCACAAAGGAGGAAGGTGAATTCATTCTGTCTCTTCAGAGCCAGCAAGAGGCAAAGCTCAAGGTCCCTTATCTCTCCTGTTCTGCATTATTTCACCTGCCTTATCCAATTTGGTTCCCATGCACAGTAGTTTTCCAAGAGAGCAGAGAGGTGATAGAAAATACAAGTTTTTTAATCTATGGAAAATTATGTCTATCTTCAATAGATATGTGAGTTCAGTAAAAAAATTATTTAAGAACTACCTCTGATGTCACAGGACCCCAGATCACTGTCCTTTGCTTTCACCTATAGACAGTGAGTATGAATGGAAGATTCCCATGAGTATCTGAGTTAATTACTGCAAACAGTATTTTTTGTTTCTTTTTCAGAAGTTTAAATATCTTCACAAGAGTTTGGTGAAGACAAGCATTTTCTGGAGCATGGACTTGAGAAGAAATTCATTTCCACTGAGCTTAAGGAGCTTAAATATGTGCAAGTGCTGCTCTGCCAAGACCTGTGAAGGAGCTGAGGGAGGGACTCCAATGAAGTCTTCACTCCATACATACATTTATAAAATGATATCGATTTTTTATTAACATATATCACAGGGCTGCAAAGCCAAAACTGCATTCCCACAAAAAGTTTAATGAGCAGCAGTTCCTATCTAAAACAGAAAGGAGATGGACTGCAGGAGCACTGCTGCCTTGAGTGAAGAGGTGTTAATGACTGAAGGAAAAAAACCAACCAAACAAACAAATGAAAAAAAAACCCAAAAAAAAAAACCCAACCCAACAAAAAAAACCACCAAAGAAACAAAACCAAACAAAAAAGGCCAAAACATTTTGTCAAGGACAAAAAATTGGTTTTGCCTTGACTACCCAAACCCACCTATTTCAGGAGTAAAAACCAAAGGCTGAAGTCCAAACTGACAAATTCAGTGTGTTGAGACTAGAACCAAAAGTTTTGTTATTGTCTGCCAAAATCTGCATCTATGGCAAGAGCAGTCATTTCCCCTTCCTTTCCCCCAGGTGAAATGAATTTGATGCTATGCTGATCTTCCACACCTGCTGCAAGGCCGAGGCTAAATTTCCATCGACCCACCCGCTCAGAACGCAGCCCAGAGCCCAAGATTGTTACCATGCTGCTCTAAATTATTTAAACTTTCTACCCAAACATGGTTTTTTACTGATCTCTGTTCCACACACACAAAAGAAAGAAATTAAACTCATAACCTGAAAATACGACAAAACTCTCAACTGTTCCATTTTGAAGGAAGGGGTTTTGTTAGGAGCTGTTGATTTGCTTGTTCTCCATCCAGCTGTAGCCCACAGGGGTTTCCCATTCCAGGGATCTGTTACTCGATGTCACTTAAATACCCCTCTGGTGGCTCAAGCACTGTTCTACACAACAGAAAAGTTTAAGACAATACCCCAGTTTGGGATAAAAAGGCAGATAACTCTCAGTGGGAGCAAGTTCCAGACAGCCAGAAGAGCCATCAGGAATCCAGAGAGAACAGGAACCCTAAGCCCTATTTTGGTCAGTGCCACCCAAATTTTTAAGGAGCAAGCTAACTCCAAACACACAGATACATATCTATATCTCAATTTGAAGGGGGTGGAGGAACTCCATAATTACATGGTGTCACAATAAAAGCAGCCTTCCTAATCAGCTTCATCTATCTTGTTTCCTGACAAGTTAATTGTTACTTGCCTCTAGAAAAGACGCCTGTGCAGTGATTCTATAAAGATGTGTTCTGTGCCCAGCACACCCTGGGAAATTGGTTACAGGTTTTTATTACAGCTTGTTGATTCAGCCTGTAACTACTGAATAAAGAAGTTGTAACAGAAGAGGGGGATTTTGTTTGTTTTTAGCAGTTTATTTATTTTTTTCACCCAGGCTGTAGGCGGCTCAAACTCTTCTCCAAAGCCAGGTCATACAAGATAAACAGTTTTAGTTGAAGAATGCAGAGGATTTTACTTGACATCTCAAGAAATAAATCCTTCCACTTTCCAGGACACCACTCAGCAGCTTGCAGTCCACTTTTCCCTTTCCTTTTCCAGGATGGGCAAAGTAAAATGAACAAGGGCAGGAAAAAAATTTAGAAAATCCTTCCCTTCTATTCTGAAGCTCATACTGGGATTTCACTGTCAGAGAGTAAGAGAGTGGAGACTCTTATTCATGCAGTAATCCGCCCTGGCTCCCACCTCATCTTTTATTTCCAAACCCTTTGAAGCTCCTTTGCCCAGGTGAGTGCACTGGTACAAAGCCCCCTCTGAACTGCTCCACCTTTTTCTGTAAGAGCCCCCTGTGATTCCTGGCCGCATGTTGACCCTCATGGCCCTTTCCAAGTTTTTATTTCCCCGGTGCATTTTATCAGTGAAAGATTCATAGCAGAAACTTCACATTACTGAGGACATCCAAGCTCTTCCCACACAGCTGGGCAGGCCTGCCCTGATTTGGCTGGAATAAAAAAGGCTGGAGATGGCCTTTGCTCTCCTCTGATGCCAGATGTTATCATGCAGGGGATGCTCCACCAGCAGCACACCAGGATTTTTATATTAAATTTTTTAATCCCCCAGCAAAGTGCCTTGCTGCAGGGGAAGGGAGCAGCACTGCAGAGCTGATGATGATTTGGGCACAGAAACCATGGCAGAATTGTGTTCTTCCTTTCCAACAGAAATAAAATATTCATTTAAGCATCTTGCCCTCTTTTTTTTGGTTTCTTTTTTTTTTTTTTTTT
>WEZZ01007007.1:133799-156059 GCA_013400585.1 Chloropsis cyanopogon | reverse complement strand
TGCAGCACCACTTCTTGTCTTCTGCACATCAGCACTTACAGGCAACAAAACCATCCAGGATTTGAACAGCCAGCTACGTTCTAAGAAGAATCTGCAACCCTTCAGATCTCCAGGATCACATTTTCTAGGCTGGATGGGGCTCTGAGCAGCCTGGTCCTTGCACACAGCAGAGAGGTTGCAAAGAGAAGATCTTTGAGGTCTCTTCCAACCCAAATCAGCCCATGATTCAATGAAATCAGTGGCCCTGACACAACATAGGAACAAATAAAGTAAAAAAGTGCTGAGCCTTCACAGAAAGAAGTGCAACCCTGCAGCTCCCAGCTTGCACAGGAGGGACCTGTGCCATACACAAGACTACATCACATCTGGATCAAGAGGCAGGCAAGAATTTGGATAAACTCTTTGCCCTCAGCTTGAAGCTGCTGGTGGGAGCCCAGACAGNACTCTTCCAACCCAAATCAGCCCATGATTCAATGAAATCAGTGGCCCTGACACAACATAGGAACAAATAAAGAAAAAAAGTGCTGCTTCTTCACAGAAAGAAGTGCAACCCCGCAGCTCCCAGCTTGCACAGGAGGGATCTGTGCCATACACAAGACTACATCACATCTGGATCAAGAGGCAGGCAAGAATTTGGATAAACTCTTTGCCCTCAGCTTGAAGCTACTGGTGGGAGCCCAGCCAGCCCCTCTGGTTCCTGTACCTCATCCCTGAGTGGGGGAGGTACCATCACAGCTCCCTTCTTAAAGTTACATTTTGCCGCTCCAACAATGATTGAACACTTCAGACAAACCCCTCCTCCTTGAGGACGGCCCTCCATCATTCCCAGGAGATTCATGAACCCACACCACCCAGCTCACTTACACACACCTTAATTTACTCCTTTAGTCATCCCATCTCGTGTTTCAGTGGTGTTGCAAAGGGAGAAGATGTAAAATGTGAGAGTGCTGCACCTTGGACTGCCACAGCAAAGCCTCACATCCAGGACCACCCTGTTACTCAAACAAGGCACCGGAGCACAGGTACGACTCCTCAGGTGTGCTGTGGTGCACGTTGCCCTGGAAGGTAAATTTAACTACTGCTATCCTGCCTTTGGCCTGATAGTAAGGGATTTAACTGAGCTGATTTATTTGGGGTTGTTAGCAGGCTCAACCATTTGAACAGGGCTTCCCCCTCCCATGTCAAGGAGTGACAAGGAGTAACAAGGTATGAAGAACGCCTGGTGCTGCATGGTGGCTTCACCTACAGCTGTACTGCACTGCTTCCCTGCCCTAATTCATTCAGAAGATGTAAATTTGTGCACAAAGGGAAACAACAAAAGCCTGGTGTTTCGAAGCACGACCAGAACTGCTTTCCATGCAGACTTTTTTCTTCACAAAAAGGAAAGTTGCCCTCAGTGAAGCCCTGCCCAGGTTCTGCAACCACCATAGGGAAAAACAGAGGCACAGCAAGGCCTGGAGCAGCTCTTCCCTCCGAAAACTGAAGGGCCAGCCCTGCACAGAGGACTGCATTCATTTATTCCTTGTCCCTGGATAACAGCCAGTGCAGCTGGACAAACCTCCTGTACACCCCAGCTCCCCCAGAGGCCTTGATACTGTGTCTCACAAGTGTCAGGCCACCAGCACTATGGGAAATATTCTGTTCCAGGAGAAAGGAATAGAATCCCAGGGTAGTTTGTGTTGGAAGGGACCTTAAAGCCCATCCATTGCCATCCCCTGCCATGGGCAGGGACACCTTCCACTGTCCCAGGCTGCTCCAAGCCCCATCCAGCCTGGCCTTGGGCACTGCCAGGGATCCAGGGGCAGCCACAGCTGCTCTGGGCACCCTGTGCCAGGGCCTGCCCACCCTCCCAGGGAACAATTCCTTCCCAATATCCCATAAAACTTTACCCCCTGGCAGTGGGAAACCATTCCCTGTGTCCTGTCCCTCCATCCCTTGTCCCTAGTCCCTCTCCAGCTCTCCTGGAGCCCCTTTAGGCCCTGGAAGGGGCTCTGAGCTCTCCCTGGAGCCTTCTCCTCTCCAGGTGAACACCCCCAGCTCTCCCAGCCTGGCTCCAGAGCAGAGGGGCTCCAGCCCTGGAGCATCTCCGTGGTCTCCTCTGTACATGCTGCTGTAGTTCCACATCCTTTCTGTACCGGGAACCCCAGAACTGGGTGCAGAACTCCATGTGTGGTCTCAAGAGCAGAGCAGAGGGGCAGAATCAACTCCCTCAAGCTGCTGCTCACACTTCTTTTGACACAGCCCAGCAATCACCCTTCTGGACTGCAATGGCCTCTCTCAAGTAACAGAGCTGTGATCTGGCCTGACCCCAGAATGCAGGGCATGACCTTGGGGAACACACATGATGCCTTGAGAAGGCTGACCTAGAACAGAGGCTGGACAGAGTTAAAGTTACTTATTAGAAGGCCTCCATGGATCCACCTTGGGCAGCACAAGAGCCCAGCCAGGGCTGCGCCCAAGGTGAACCAAAATGGTCACAAAATGGACACCCGCTCACAGAGTCTGTCACTTTTATCAGTTCTGGTCCATTTGCGTATTGGAGTTAATTGTCCAATTACAGCTTTAGCTTATGAAGTCTCATCCTGCTTGTTTGCTCTCTTCAGTTCACCGTTGTTTATGTATTTTGGGCCTGAGGTTGTAATGGCTGTCCTTGGTCCCAAGCTGGAAAAGGATTGTTTTATCTACCAATCCTGTGAAGAGAACTTGCTAACACTTATTATGAAGTTCAGAGTTAGACACCAAGGCAGCACAGAACCTGAAAAATAAAAAAGCTAAAACATAAGGCATCACACAGAACTGCTTTAACACACCTTTGCGCTCTCTGCTTCGTGGCAGACAAAAAGCACCAATGCCTTGGACAAAAAACACCAGTAACATGTCTGTCCCCACACCCCACTGGTGATCCAGACTCCAGGCTTGTGCTCCACACTGAGCCGCCAGGGGAAGAGGAAGGTGACAGCACACAGCAGGCTGGGCGAATCTTTGCAAACTGTGAAATCCAACCCTCCTGCCAGCTCCTCAGACTAATCCCCTCTTCTGCTCCAAAGCAGCCACTTCCCATTCTCTGGACAAGACCCCCAGACTGGAAGCATATGGTCTCTATGCTAATTAAGGCTATCAGGCTTCCCAAATTTTTTTCATGGAACGCCTGAATTCTCTCACATTCATGCTCTAGCAGCAGCATCCCCTACGGGATGAAAACTTCAGGGGCAGCAGGGAGCAACAGCAAGGAGAAGAAAATAAAATATGGTCTCAACTTCTGGCATGGCAACCATTACACCTGGTGGATCAACCATTTAACAACAATTACAGCCGGGATTAATCTGTAAAACTGAATCATCCTAGACTATATCACGTGTTATGTGTTCTGCCTTACTCCACCAAAACACTGCACAGATTCCAGTCAATCCAATTTTAAGAACATTTCCCTGTGAAGTGAAATGCTATTCCCCCAGTAAACAGCTCAACAATTTACCAGCATTATTGATTTACATAATTCTTAATAGCAATACTGCACAACCATTGAATCATTAAGGTTTGAAAAGACCTTTAGGATGATCAAGTCCAGCCTTTAAGATCAACCAGCTCCCCCACCCTTTTCTCAACTTCCACCTCCACATGTTTTTTGAACACTTCCAGGGATGAAGACTCCACAATGCCACTTCTCAGATCCCCCCACCAAACAACATCCTCCTCACCATAAAATCAAAGGGCCCTTTAAACACACTCTGCTCAACACTAGCATGCATTTGCCAGCACATTGTAGGAAATTCTCCTTTATTTCTTGTAGGTATTTCTGTGTATTCGTTTCCTTATAGCTCAATCTGAGTCAGTTCACAGCTCCAAACATGTTCCAAAAGCATTTTATTTAGAAAAGCCCAAATATCCATTTCATACAGTCCATTACATCAGAACATTGTAACAATTTCATCTGCTTCAGCCTGAATAAGAAATTATTCCCCACATTCTTTAAACAGAGAAGCTCATGTCAAAGAAAATAGCTTTCAGATGTTTTACAACTCTTTCATCCACAAAGGAATGCTTGGGGCTTATGAAAATATACACCTGCTCATTTGAAAACATGTCTTTCCCCCCAGTGGGAGGAAACAAGAAAAGCAAAACTAATGCAACAGCTCTGCCCTCCACACTGGAAAGGCAGCCAGGTACAGGGCCTGCTGCCACAGCTGGAAAAGCTGAGTGAAACCCCATTTTCAAACACCCCTGAGCCCTAAGGTTTCTGCCCTGGAGTAAAGCCACAGCCCCCCAGGCTCTTCCAGTGCCCTCCAGCATCTTACCTGGCCTGGCAATGTAAACCCACAGGTTCAGGATCAAACTCCTTCTAACTCACCTGGAAGCCCACAGGAAATGCTGCTGTGCTGCTGGAACTGGGACATGTCAATAATGCATGTCCCAGGATCATTTACATCCCTGCTACACCATCCTGGTACCTGCTAGTCAACCGTGACGCTCCCTGCAACATAAGCAGGTTCTTTTCACAGCAAATAAATACTCCCGGCCATCAGCAGATTTGTATCATTAACTGATATAAGTGCAAGAGAACAGATATTTTTCTGTGGGTCTCGCAGCAAAGTAATCTTTGTTATAGGCTGTTCTCTGCAGAGGAATGATTGAGAGACCCACAGTTTGCAATTTGGCACAAAGTCCAACTCCTATTTCAGTTGACTTCAGCACAATTTGCTCTTATTTCCCAGTACAAGTTTCCTTGCTGCAGACATGTAGATATTCCTGCCACAAAGGGCACAGAGCATCGCTGAGACCCAAAAATTCAAATCACCTACTTGCCCTCCTGCAGCCTGGAGCACTTCTTTCCGAGAAGACGGGGCCTCCACACAGAGAGGAGCTGCCACTGCATCAAACAGCAAAACCAGCAGCTGTGGGTAACCACAGCACTGGGAAAATGCAGCTGCTTTCCAGGATTTTCTCCTGTTCTCCACTTAGAGCAGCATTGGCCAGATCCCCAGACAGAGCAGGGACAGAAGAGGGGAGAGCTGGAGAGCAGCTCAGAATCAGCACTTTCAGTGGTTCAAACCAAACCTTTCTCAACCAGGGCCACGTCAAAACTGACGTCAGCGCTGACCCTTAATGAAAATGGAAGAACCAGGATCATTTACTTCTCTGTAACAGGAGAGCTCTGCTAATGGGGTGGGGGAGGGCAGCCCGACCTCGGAGACCCTGCAGGCTGATGGCCCTGGGAGCTGCAGTGACCTGCTTGGGGATCTGGGGACAAGTCCCCATGAGGCTCAGGGTGAGCACAGCTCGCAGACAGGGCTCTGCTCAGAATCACCAAGGTGGAAGAGACTTCTAAGGTCACAAACGCTCTCCCCAGCAGCACCATCATCGCTCTCAAATCACATCCCCAAGGGCCACATCCAGACATTTCCTGAATGATGACTCCACCAACACCCTGGGCAACTCATTCCAGTGCCTGACCACTCCTTCAGTGGTTTTTTTTTTTCCTAGTATCTGATCTGAACATCCCCTGGTGCAACCTAAAGCCATTTCCTCTCATGAGACATGGCAGAAGAGCCTGACCCCAGCTCACCACAACCTCCTTTCAGGCAGTTCCAGAGATTCCCAGAACACATCCCCCAAAACTGCCCAGCCAAGGTGCCAAGAGGTGCCTGGAAACCCTGTCACGGCTGGAGAAGCACAGCAGGACAGACATCCCTGACTTCCCAACGTGCACAGCTAGAAAAAGTCACTGCAAAATTCATCTGCATCACTGCTGTAGCCGTTTGCTCCGGTTTTTCAAGAGACACAAGTATTTCTCAAAATAGAATGCTCAATACCACCATTCTCAAAAACTTTTATTGATTTCTGCCCAGACTTAACAAGACATTTGACTTTCTGAAGCTGTGCTTAATTTCTTTGTCGCTACATTGCCTTTCCCTGAGCTGTGGTCCCTCCTAACACTTAGCAGCAACAGCATTTTTCTCCCTTTCTCTGAGCCACGAAAGAGGGTGGAAGTGTTCTATGTGTAGCATGGAGAAACATGGCTCTTCCCAAATATTTTGCAAAGGAAATAGAGATGTAAGGAAGGAGAGAGCTCACCAATAATAAGCCACTTCTTTAAAAAGCCTATTTTTTATAGAACCCTCAAATGGTTTGGGTTGGAAGAGACTTTACAGCCCATCCAATCCCACCCTTTGCCATGGCCAGGGATACCTTCTATAGACCAGGCTGCTCCAACCTGAGCAACTTTGGATAATTTCTAATTGTTTCACAGCCAAAGACCAGGGTTTCTTAATTTTTTTAAAGTTCCAAGATGAGAAGTGCAAAACACTGCACTCTGCCAGCACCCAGAGTTTTATAAAAACTACACCAACACAACTTGGGAAAAAAAGTAATGCAATCCTAAGAACTAGTTTATTTTAAAAAAATTACACCATTTACACCATGCCTTTGAACAACTGATGTAGAAAACATGACTGACAAGTCAAACCAAAGTGTGTTTTGCAGGATTTACACTGCTTTCTGCAGAGTTTCTCCAGAGTCTGTCCTCTAACCCAGTATTAAGACAAGAATGTGCTTTGGGAACAGGCTAATGTAGAAAGAGAGGTTTAACACCCTTTGGATTTCACATACAAAGTAAGAAAGGCACCAAAACCAGCCAATGCTGGAACTGGGAGCAGAGACAGAGGGAGCAGCTGATTCTGCTTTAGCACAGACATCATAAAACCATTTTTTTCCAACTCCTACCTCAAAAAAAACCCCACAATGCGGCAGCAAAAAGTTTAAATTTAAGGGGTTTTTTTTATATATATTTTCCTCCAAAACAATAGTTTAGTCACAAGAGACATTACAGGGTAAAGTTATATCCTGCAAGGATAAATGAATCTGAAATTGCTTTTAAGGAATAAGTATTTGTCTGAGCTCAGAAAAGGCAATACATCAAAAAAAAAGGTAAGCAGCCTATTTCAGGGCATTTTACCAGTGCATTTACTGATGGTTTATCCTCTTCCATTTTATTCTTCAATTTAGACAGCATTATTCACTGTTACTGTTAATTTAGATCCTTTTGTTTTCCTAATGCCACACAGATAAAATGAAGGTCAGGACAAATTCATGACTGCTTTAAAATCCAGAAATCCTGATGAAGTACCCACATGAAACTGCTTGATCAAGAAAACTAAGGGAATTTATCCTCATACACAAATGTGGGATAAATTCTGCCTGTTTTCTCTCTCAGAGATGGAACATACCAGAAAGGTGCCTCTGAAAGGAAAGAAGTACCTTTGGGGAAAAAAAAAAAAAAAAAAAAAAAGGAGAACTGTTGAACTCAGCTCTTCATTTTCTTCATGGATGAAAGAAGAGATTAAAAAGATGTTCCGAATAAAAGGAGAGGATTTCTGGCATTTAAAGAACACAAAGGGAGAGGCAATGCATCAATGCCTGAGCAGCAGAATCCCAGCAGTTCATCTTCTCCTCACTCGGGTGTTCTGTGAGTAAACAGCCAGCACAGCTGAAGGGAGAACACAAAGAATTCGAGGGAGAAGCACAACTGGAGCTGAGCAAATCGATAAATCCAGCGCACAAGTTGTGCTCATCATTAGTCCAGAGCTGATGTTAATGGTCCTTCTGATCCTTGCTTCTTGAGAGCTTTAAAAATATGGACAAAATTAAAAGACTGTAAAAATGCTCGGCTCTTGGAAGCAATAACTGAGGGAAAGCTGAGAAGTGTCCAGCTAACCCTGATCCTAACTGGTAATGCAATTTAAAGAGGAGGGATCTGTGGCTCCTGTATTCCTCAATCTGTCCTTTTTGCCAGGCTGGAATTGCAATCCTGGAGAAGTAATAAGCCAGAGGCAAGTCTGCATTTGGACATAGCGGTCAGGGAAGAGCTTTTTAAATTCAGATTTTCCCCAAAATTGTTGACCCACCAGTACTGCTCTTCGTAGATGGCTCCCAGTAAAATGGGGGAAGCCAAAGTTATTTTCATGTACACTGCTTTTAGAATTTCAATTCCTTCTTCTCTCATTGGATGCAATGCTCTGGAGCAAAATTAAAATTAGTGGTGATAACCATATGATAGTCTAGGGGGAGGAACATGTACCAAAACACTCCTACACGTCTGTGGTGTTACCACTTGGAGACATTTGCTTCCATCCCCTCCTCTTGGTATGAAGGGAAGGATGTCACCGTGGACTGCAGCAAAAGGCTGAGGCTGGAGCAAAATGAGCTGTTCAACCTGAGGCCAGAAGAGCAGCAGACACAGACACATATTTTCCTTACTCTGCCATATATTCCAACCAGAGGAGGAATGGAGCCATGTGGCAGGGTCTTAAAAACAGAGAGTTCCCCAAAATCTGGGGTGGAACCTTCTGGAGGATGCACACTTAAGCCAGAAATTGAAGGTGCATACAGGTGGTAATGAGGGCAACCACTTAGGGGCAGAAAAACTGAACAAGCTCAAGGCACTGAAAGTGGCAGAGCCAGACTGGCTGTGGCTTCAGAAGGCTCCACCATTCCCATTGCACATCCTGCTGCTGCAGGACACTCCAGTGTTTTAAGACATGAATGATATAATTGGTCACAGTATAGGGAATATTGAATTTTTTTGGGAAAAAAAGGTGAAAAAAGTTCTGAGCAGCTATGTTTGCATGTCTGAATCCCATGCACACAGAGTTTTGGAAGGAAAACCATGCTAAAACATGCAGAGGTCAGTGAAGAACTGGCAGACACAAGAGGAGTTCACTGCCCAAGACCCACAGGCATCCAGCAAACAACAGCTTCTCAAAATATTCCTACTGAGGCAGCAATAAACAAAGCTGATGTGATGTTTCTCCCCTCACTGGAACCATAGCGATGTTGTTTGGTACAACATCCTAAGGGGGACATATTCCAGAGAAAATTCCAGGATGCACAGCTCCCCCAGCCTGCAGAAACACCCTGGGCAGTCTGAAGGAGAGTAGTGGGTGCTTGCCCACCAAATGAAAAGCCATACCTGAGCTTGTTCCTCTGGAGCTTCCAGGCTGTGCCTGCCTCCAGGTGTTGGAGGCTCTAGAAAATTCCCTTACCCACACAGCAACCCAGCTGGCTCTGTGTGCTCGAGCGAAGCCAGCAGGATCCTGCAGGAGAGCACCAGGAAAAAGGCACAATGCCAAGTGCTGCTTCCAAAAAGGCTGATTCTGATGTGAGCAGGCTTGAGCTGCCACCCTGACCACCAGGAACCCAGGCTGCTCTGCTGAGCGCTCAGCAGAGTATTTCTAAATAATACTGCACGTGAGCACAAATCAGGTGAAGGTTTCCTGCCAGGTCAGACATCCCCCAGGGCTGGCCCAGGCACCCATGGCACCACAGCCAACACAACCAAGCCTGCTCAGAACCAGAGGTGCCCTGGAAACTCTCCCATGAGCCCAGCAGAGATGGATCTATGCCCACGTCAGCAGATCCCAGAGAATTATCATCAGAGACTTGCACAGCTGGACTGGGGGCACAGGTCACAGCACCAGTGCAGGCTCTGCTCCATACCAAAGCATTTAAACTGCCCTGAACCAGGCAGGGCTGCAGCACAGCTGGCCCTGCCTCTTTTATCCGAGGAGAGACACACAGATTGGGGTGGCTGAGGACAGGAGAGTTGCCCAGATTTTCCATAAAGTGTCTACACTGTGCAGGCTGTTTGGAGAGAGAGGGAAAGGAGGTTATCAGCTGTTCTCAGCATTCCCCTAAGCAGCACTTTGGAATCAGGGAATGGTTTGGGTTGGAAGGGACCTTAAAGCCCATCCAGTGCCATGGGCAGGGACACCTTCCACTGTCCTAGGCTGCTCCAAGCCCCATCCAACCTGGCCTTGGACACTTCCAGGGATCCAGGGGCAGCCAGAGCTTCTCTCGGCACCCTGAGCCCTGTGAGGGTGGTGAGGAATTGGAGGAACTTCCTACTAATATCTGATCTAGACCTACTCTCTTTCCGTTTGAATCCATTCTCCCCTGCCCTATCTCTGCAGTTCCTGCTGAACTCTCCTCTGGCAATGCTACCCCAACCCTTAGAAGCCACACTTTCCTCACCACAAATGTTTGGGGAAATTGTTTGGTTTAATCCTTGGGAACAGCACATTTGCATACTGCCCACACAGCTCCAAAACACTGAGGGTTTTTTTCTGATTTAACAAGTCCTTAAACAAGAAAATCGTCAAGCCCCAGATGAAACCTCAGCTCACACCTCTTGATGATACTGGGAGCAAAGCAGGTGTCTCACAAGAGAAAGGTTGCTCACTCTGGGAAACTACAGGAAAAAAAAAAAAGGCAACATAATCCCTCTCTCCAGAACAGGTTGTGGAAGGAGGGAACACCAAAAAGGGCAGGAAACTACTTTAGCAAAAGGACAACGCTGGCACAATAACAAATACGAAAATATGGGTCTTAAATAAGCATAAATTGGAAGAGATAGGCAGAGTAATTTGAGCAATCAGCCTTTGGCTGAGAAGAGGGAATATTACCCATGACGTGCTTTGTTTTGTGAGAGGGAATGTTCAGCCAGGCAGGCTCAATGGTCCCCCCAAGCACTGAGTTCCCATGAGAATTTTAACAACAGAGCCACTTGTTTATTTGAGCACTTGAAGGAAACGATTTTCTAAATGACCACTGAAGAGAGGCAGAGAGCAAACAGAGCTCACCAAGGAGCAGGGCACAGGTGATCAGAGCAGAGCCATCAGAAATGCCTTTGGAGGAGGCCAGGACAGGAGGCTGGCTGATCACAAGTGATCTCTTGGAAAGACCCTGCCAAGGGTTCTGTTTTAAAGGCTGTCCCGGGCCAGCGTTCCACATTTTCTGTTTCATAATCTTGTTGCAAAAACAGCAGAAGGTCTTTGTTTTCTTTGTTTAATTTTTTTTTTCCTTTTTTAAGCCCAAGAAAAAAATTCAGGTTTTTATACGAAAACAAAACAATAAGCTAAAGGCTGCATTATTTGAAAGAGCAAGGCAACTCTTTGAAAAAGCTGTACAACAACTTGGAAAAGCAGGGATGGCACAGAACATGGGGAACAAGGCTTTGGACCACTACCTAAAAACATATTTGAAGAGAGAAATCCAGTTTTTACCTCCTGCTCCCTAATTCCACCCATTTCCAAAGGAGCCAGGATGCACATCCACCCCAGCAGATTAAAATCTAATGCCCAATCTTTTGCCATTAGACATGCCTGCCTACCTTGGAGCCAACATCCAGCCTTGCAGGTGAGAAGCACTGGGTTTGTTTCTAACAGCTCTCAAAAATTATTTTCCAGGTTCTGAGCTCCTCATTATAACTGATTTCAGAGTCCAAAATTCATTAGTTGTGCTTCACCACCTCCCAGCTGACACCATTGTACAATGCAGCCAATTCCTTGGAGCTCTGACAGTTCTCCTAAGTATATAGAGGTGTGGTTTTTTTTTTTTTTTTTTACTTTCTGTGGGAGAAATATAACAGCAATGGAACAACACACTTGCTACATGTTGCAATGAGATGGAAAAAAGGGGAAGAAAGGAAGAACTGAATATCTTGAGTCCTACCAGCATAGCCCACTTTGTGTTCTTAAAATTTCAAGTCCATGACCTGCCTGAAATTATATAAGGATGGGTCAATTAAAAGGTGTAAATGGTTCCATGCTAACCAAAGGAGAACAAGTCACTGCCAACAACTCTAGACCCTGTGATCTAGCAAACAGATGGATTTTTGGTTTTAAGTAGCTCCATTTAGATGCATTTTTTTAAAGTAGAGATGCTGCTAATTCGACCTCTAAACCCACCTGATAGACATGATATTGTTAGGATGGAATTGAAAACAAGATTGAATCGTATACACAGTTATTAGAAAACATACAGCAGGGCAAGGCTGGCATACAGCTCCCCAGAAAAGCTGGGGACCACCAGACTGGGGAAATAGAAACACCTGAAAATAAAGCTTTATTTTATATAGCAATGTAGATTAACCCTTCTGAGCCTGGTATTGGTCATGCTCAGGGCAGCTGCACTCCTTCAGTGCCTGCTTCAGATTTCACATCCAAACTTCCATGTTTCCATGCCCTTCCTCCTTTGCCTGCAACAAAACACCTTCAGGACAGGAATGGCCCCATTTTCCATGAAAACCAATCCACTCTTGCATGCCCATGGAACACACAGCCCTCTATCAGTTCTGATTTGAGCAGAACCAAAGCTAAAACTGGCTCCATGGCTTTTAGGAGGCTCAGGAGAGCATTTAAGCACTCACAAGTGGATATAGCCGTAAAAACAGGTAAAATGGGAAGTACTGGTGGAGCTCCCATTGTTCCTGGACACTGTGAGCAAGACACTGCCCCTGGCTCATCCCTGCCCCCTTTCCAAGGTCTCCAGTCAGCTCAGCAAGGGATCCTCTGGCTGAGCATCACCCACCCTCATCCTCCCCCGAGGGGTTTACAGCCTAATCCCAGGTTTCCAGCTCCTTCTCAAATCCTTGAGCCCCACAGGCTCATCCAAATCCATACCACCAGCAAGCAGCATGTCATTCCTAACCCTGCACAACTCATTCTGCTAAAAGCAACAAGGGGTCCACGACCAGGCAATGGGCTGGATAATGCCACAAAAAGTGCCACCAATTTGTGGTTAAAGCCTTTTCCCCGCCCCTCCAGAAGGCTGAAATAGTTGTAGCTAGCCTGGAGAACACAACCAATTTATTACAGTGATCGTTCCTTGCTGGCTCCCTTCTGCAATCCCTCTCACTGCTTCCAGCAGAATGTTAACTCCAAGAAAACAGAGCAGTGGGGAAAGGGAAACAGTGTTCCTACAGATGTGAATGTCATGTAAATGTCAAACCTCCTGTTAAAATTTGATCAGGAGACTGAGTGAAAGGGAAAGAGTATTTCTGTGAGTAAACCAGCACATTAACAAGAGTTTCAGCCTCTCTGCTCACAACGGGACCTCAGTGATGGATTTCATTATTCTTAATTTCCCATGTAATATTAAGCTGCAATTGATTTTACTAAAAGATCATATATAGCAGTACAAGAACTGCAAACAAATGTTGGTTGACAAGATGGATCTACACCAGCCTTAAAATTAAAATCTTTGTGTGCCTCTTCTACAACTTCACTTAAAAAAAATCATTTATTTTGCATTACAAATAAATGCCCCTTTACTTAGAAAGACCTGGAGCATGTGCATTCATTCGCCTGTATCAGGAGACAGAAAATGCTTTCCCACGAAATCCCAAAAAGCAGAATTCCAGCAGACGCTGTAGGGACACAGATAATTGCAATGAACCAATCACCAAAGTTTTTGTCTTGGTAAGGAACTGTTTTTTCCAAGACTGCACAATCCCACTGGACAGATCTCTTGGTGAACCTCAGGGAGGAAATGTTCCTGTCTCAGGGACTCTCTTCCTGCTGAGTGACTCAGTTCTGTCCTTTCAGGACCCTGGACATCTCCCAGACGGTGAGAGGCGCAGATGTTACTGACACGGGGAAAGAGACTTTGGCTACAGAGACAGGAGCAGGGTTTTAGATTGGATTTTAGGAAGGAATTGTTGGTGGGGAGGCCCTGGCACAGAGTGCCCAGAGCAGCTGTGGCTGCCCCTGGATCCCTGGAAGTGTCCAAGGCCGGGTTGGACAGGGCTTGGAGCAGCCTGGGACAGTGGAAGGTGTCCCTGCCATGGCAGGGGGGGCACTGAATGGGCCTTAAGGGCCTCCCAACCCAAACCAGTCTGGGATTCCATGAACTGTAGCTGTTGGTTTTAACACCAAGTTAAAGACTTGGTTCGCTCTAAAACACACAGACAGAAGAATTCTACAGCAACATTCAGGTTACTCAATGGAAATTTAGGATTAGAAAAGTTATCCAGCTACGTGACACTTTCTCTCCAGCTTTACATGTCCCCAGCAAACCACCACCTCCTCTCAGCACACAGGAACTATCTCTGGCACAACCAGTGCCAGCCTCAATTTCAGTTCAGAATTACTTTCAAACCAGTCTAACAACTGCCCTGAACTGATCCCTTCCTATCCAAAAAATCCCCACTTTTATCAGATGTGCGTGGCTGAAAAGATTCAGTTCATTTTGCGGTAGCCTTGGCATCACTGTTACCTGTTGGGCCACCAAAACCACCTGCTCATTTCTTCCACAGGAGTTATACAAGGATATCCTTGGAAAGAACTTGGAATTTCATGCCCTCAATGACATCCTCTGTGGCTGGAAGCCCAAGCCATAAACTTGTCACTATCCTGAAAATTGTGGGAGGGCAAGAGGACATAACAGCCATACTTCTGATAGATGAATCCCTTTGGTTTGAGACTCCCTTAGTAGTTGGAAGATAATTTTTTTTTGTAATCTGCCTGCAAAGATATTAGAATAGGAACATTGTCAAATGCTCTTAAGGGAGATCATTGTAAACCTTCCCCCCCCCCAAAAAAAAAAAAAAAAAGGATAGGAAAAGATAGTTTTTAAGGGATTTCAATAATTCTCTGTCCTTTCCCTTCAATGAGGCAATTCAGGCACTGCCTTCCACTGCCTCACTGCTGTTTGAAGTTATAATCAGGAAGAAATAAAGCTGAAAGGGAAGCGGGTTGCAAGGCCAGTGGACAAAGCCTCCATCCATTATGAATTTCATGAGCAGCCTGATTCATCTATTCAGTAGCTTCAGTCCCCCCAGCTTCCTTCCCAGATGAAAAAAAGGCCACAGTGGTGGTCAGCTTTCCTATCCTGCTGTAGCTGCCATGTTGCTGAACTTCTCTCATCCACAGAAACCTCTGGATAAATCCAGAGGAACTGCAGAGAGGAGAAACATCATCCACCAGGAGTCTTTCCCCTCTCTCTCCTCTGCTTCCCAAGGGGGCTGCCAGGCACAAGGACATCCCAGAGGCTGCTGGGGAATTCCTGGGGGCTCTGCACTCCTCTCCCACTCCAACTGGGCTTTCACAGTATCTCATTCCCTGGAGTTTTTCAAAATGCAAACTGAATTTTGGTGGTTCACCACTCATGAATCCTATTTTATTCAAGGCTATATATCCTTAAAAACCAAACCCATCTGAAACTCACCGGGTCCATTTATCCAGATCTTCCTCAGGAATAAGGATTTATGCAAATAACCTTGTTTCACATTAAATGTTAAAAGATTTATTTTTTCCTAAACTGCAAGTTTTATTCCAATGAAAGGTATTGCTCTCAGAAAGTAAAAAAAAAAAAAAAGTGAAAAAGCAGTAAAGGAAGGCTGCTGAAGAAGATTATCATCTGCTCTGTGATTGATTTGGGCACCTAAAAAGGAAGAAGTCCAGCAACTTAAGTAAAATGAGAGTCCTAGAAAGCTCCTTGACTATCAAAACGGCAGCGATTTCATTATTATGAACAAATTCATTCCAGTGGACATCTGAGTAACAGAGTTCAGACTGCTCTTGAGAGATTTAGAGATCCTATTTGTGAATGTTAAATAACTTGAAGCTCCATAAGCTAAATGGATTCAGAAGCCAATCAGTGCTTCTTTGAATTTCACTTTTGCTCACACATCCATCTCCCTCCCCTTTCTTTGACAGGAACTGGAAAAAAAAAATAAAAATTCAATGGCAATCTACTTCTGCATCAAGTTGTTCGTTTTTCCTTGTCATACACACGGCACTGAAGTGTCACAACCTAATTCCATTAGAGCGTGGGTTTCACTTCTAGTTTGCAACACTCTAGATGCAACAAGTAAAATTAAAACCACCATATTCTGATTACTTCCACTGTGCTGCCTCACAAGCAGTTTCCTCAAACTTGCAATCTTTGCAGACAAGAGAGCCCCAAGTTATTTCGTGTTGTTGAGCACACCACCAGAAACCAAAGGTTCCCAAGTTATTTCAAGCTTGGATATTACCCAAGTGTAAAAACTGGAAGAAAAAAAACAGTAACTTCATAGTCCATAAATTCAGTTTGCTTGGTGGAGCACAGTTCTGTTCAGGGGAGAATCTTGGGAATAAGGATCTGCCATAGTGCTCAAGAACATAATCTTGGAGTGCAGCCACACTCAAATATTTGTTGTTTAGAGAAAACACTCAAAAAAATCCAGCTTAATGAAACCTCAATCAAAACAACCAACATTTGCCTCTTCTCCTACTCCCAAAAGGCCATAATGGATTTCTCTTTTTAGAAAAAGATTCCTTTTCTCCACAATCATGATAGTACCATCATCATAGAATCCTGGTTGGAAAAGACCTCCAAGATCAAAATCCAGCTGCAAATCCAGCCCTGCCAAGCCCATAATCCAAGTGCCACCCGCCCAGTGCTGTAAAACCCGTCCCTGAAGTTTGACCAGCTCCTGTGATGGGAGCAGGGAGGTGTTTGCTTGACTGGGGAAGAACCCTGCAAACAGGCCAAGTTTCACACCAAGGTTTGCAAGGAGGGAGCACAAAGCTGCCCGATGTCATCCCAGCAATGTTTGGAGCTGCCAGTCCAAGGAATATCCTGATATCCCAGTAGAACTGCTGGCTTTGGATTCTGCTGTTTCACATAACATGGGCATCAGAGAAATCTGGGGTTATACACTCACGTGGTGCTGGGAGATGGCACAGAGCTCACAACATCCATAGGGAGCATTCCCATGGGACAGCTCCCAGCACACCCAGACCATCAGCTCACAGGAGTTCTCTCCCTCTTGCCAAAATCAACCATGGAAGTGCCCAGTGGAAGACAGCACCCGCTGAGACAGGAGCCCTGCTTCTCCAGATACAGAGGGGGAAACTGGAAATGTTGCAATCAGCCATTCAAATTACTCTTCACACTGGGATTAGTATTCATGGTTTTGCCAAAAGCACCACATTAAATGCAATGTAACAGATTGCAGTTGTATCTCTCACCCAAATGAAAAAAAACAAAATCACCAAAACCCTTCAATGGCTGGACACTGAACCAGAATTTGAATGGGAAACCAAGGAATGTTTTTATCTGTTTAAAATATGAGAGAAGGAACCAAGTGAATGAAATAAATTTAGCAATCAGCACATGAATGAAATTAAACTGGCTCACCAGTTACAAGAAGTCTGGAAAATGGACAAGTCATAGCACCAACCCTTATCACACAGCCCTCCCAGATCCTCAGGCATTGCTATTTACCCCTTCCTTCTTACAACCTGGGTCCTAAGCCATTAAATACAGAATTATTTGGGTTGGTTTTAAGTAGAAATGTGTGTTAATGTGTACTTCTGGAAAAACATAGCTATTTCAGGCACAAATTCTCATCCAAATCTGACTGCCCAACCACCAAATTAATAACAAGCAGTGGTAAAAGTAGTGGCTGCATGTTTGTCTCCCACTAATTAAATTACTTCAATTAGAGCAGCATTTCAGTTCTTAAGCATAATCTTTACCTTAGAAAGAACTCATTACTCTCACTGAGATGGCTCCTCAAAATGCTTTACCAGGAGTATTTTTCTCCTTGCATCTTTCCCAAAATGCTCCCAGAAATGTTTCCACCAGCTTTAATCAGTCAGCTTTGCCTTTTTACCTCACTTTCTTCTCTCAATACCTCAGATGGTTCATTCGGGTTAGAAAATGAAGCGTATGAACTAAATTAAAAAAAAAAATAAGGGAGCACTTCAGTGACACAAAACAGCTGCAGCCTTTATGGCTCTTCCCTTTGAACCTCCCTCTGTTGCTCTTTTTCCCTTGCCCTTCAGACTGCACTATTCCAGGGAATTTATTTGAACCAGATATCTTTTTCTGTGTTGCAGGGCATTGTTTGATGACAGACAAAACAGGCTGCAGAAGGACAGCAGTCCATGGCCCTTCCTCAGGCAAACATCCAGGACAAGCAAGCTTGGTTTGTTTGAAGTTCCAAGGAAGACTGGGAGAAAGCCCAGGATTCCTCTGTTCACCTTTAGGCTAAGACTGCAATCTTGATGCCAGCAATGAAAATTCCTACTGGAGCATTATTTCCCAGAGGTTATTTCCAGTATGAGCCTGCACAGCTCAGGCAAGGGTTTCATCCACAGAGTGGGAGAGCCTGACTGGCACCTGGCTCGTCCCAGCTTTGCAGCTGCAGCTTCCTAATTGAGGTTCACCACTCATCTGTTTGGGCCTCTAATTGCTCTCCAAAGCTCCTGCAAGAGGTTCCCAGCAGAGACAAAGTTCCTCTGATGCAGCCCAAATAAACAAACAAACAAATAATTAATACCTTCCCTGCCTCTCCCACTCAGGCAGAGAGCAGAGGGGCTCCCTTGCTCATCCCAGTTCAGCACTGCTGGGGTTTGCTGCACCCTGGAACCTCTAAGGCAGCTCCTTAACATTTTGTGGCTGCCCCTGGATCCCTGGAAATGTCCAAGGCCAGGTTGGATGGGGCTTGGAGCACCCTGGGAGAGTGGAACATATCCCTGCCCACAGCGCAGGGTGGAACTGGGTGAGCTTTAAGGTCTCTTCCAACCCAGACCATTTTGGGATTCTGGAATTAACCAAGGACTGAGGGCAGTCACACTGACAAGGTCGAATTTCTGCCAACAGGGGAACCCACAGGGATGCAAGGCAGCTGCAGCCCCACTCCAGCTGTAGATCACCCTTCTCCCCGCTGGCTTTCCCTTCCCAAGTGAATCCAGGGAGATCCTTCTCCCTGTCACACACAAAGCTGTGTGTTTTGGGCATAGGGAGGGGCTGTAAGGAGGTCAGATCAGTAGATTTATAGGTACAAAACAGACACTCTTTTAAGTGACTCTAGCTCTTCCTTCAGAGGTTTGTCACCAGCCATCAGAATTGCTTGTTCCACCTACTTTGGAGCTACAGCTTGACAGGAGTCCAGCCAGATATGCAGTAGCCCAAGAACAGCCTGTCATCCTGACCCTAGCAGCTCAGGAACACTCCAAGCCACTGCCAGGGGATCACACCCACTGCCCGAACTGCCAAAAACAAACCACTTCCCACTGCTGCTGAGTTAGTCCTGATTGTCAAGTCTCTTGTAATAAATCACCTAAGCATGAAAAGCTGCAGGAGCATCTCCTCTCCCAGAAACCTGCTCTGCTGTGCTTGCACAAGCTTTTTAGGCACTCAGTGTCTCTCCTCCCAGAAGACTTCACATCAACAAATGCATCACATAGAATCCTCTGGTAGCAGCACAAGTAATATATACCTGCAAGGCATTTTTTTTTTCCCTTCATCAATCAGTTGATTAGTTATTTTTAATTAAAACAGCAAGCTCTGATTGCAGGATTTTGAGCAATAATCCTTGCCACTTTAACTACTGTTTTCTGTGGTTCAGACACTGAATTCATAAACTATTAATAGGACAGAACAAGCAAACTTGGGTTTAATTCTCAAGCAGCATTTTGGCTTGATCCAGATTTCAAGCTTCCACTATTCAGTTATCCCTCCACATGTTTCAAGTACCAAGAAGTAAATAATAATTGGCTAACAGATCAGTTTTCATCTGTGCACTCTGAGTTTAAGAGAAAAACAGCTGGTTCACACACAGAAAGCCCCAATGCTTCATTTTGCCAGAAGTCTGCTAAGTTTACTTCAAGCTTGGATGAAGATCCAAAAATAACCTTCATGGGTAAAAAGTTTCTCTTTGCCAAACCAATGGTTTTATATCAGACTTACTGTTAAAACTGAGCTGAGACCAGATTATATTTTCCTATTTTCACATTTTACTGCTTGGCTGGACAGAGGCAGACACAAACATAAAAAAACAAAACCAAAAAAAGGGAATGCTACTGTTCATGTTATTTTCCTATTTAAGAGCATTTGGACTAAGGCCCAATTGCTACCAGAAGTTTACTAAAGTCATGAAAGGAAAAGTGCAAAGCTACTGGTTTCATTTCCTTCACCTGCTTGCTAACCTGGAGTAGAGTTTTAACACATTTTGTCCCTCATTCAAAGCTGTTAACAAAGTACTTAAATCCCAGGGTTTGGGGGTAAATCTCCATGGATTTCAGGCTGTGCTAAGGCATAGGAACAAGGAAAGGAGCAGCAGACCAGGGAGACCACTTTTTAAGGATGTGTCCCACAACGTAAAAATGTGTTTCCTGAAGTGTCCAGGAGCAATACATAAGGAACTTATGGAGGTTTCTTTTGTAAATTGAGGGAAAAGAACTCAAGCCAAGTTCTAACTCCTGTCTGATGTCCACGCTCTTCTGTCAGCCCTGGCAAAGCTCTGTATCCCCGAATCAGTCCTGTGGCAGCTTCTGAAGCACAGAAGTCTACAGCAAATGCCCAGCCAGCACTGCAGTGGAGCTGTTCCACACACCCATATCATAAATACACAGCAGCAGCTCAACACTCGGTGCTGTGCAGAAAACCAGAGCCCAGACCTGAGAAGCTCATTTACACAGCTGATAGGATGCTTCATTGGTGGAGGAATGAGTGATAACCACAAAGCTGACTGAACCTCTCCATCTGCAAAAGGCACACTGAACTGGCACTCACTTTTGAAGGTGTTTGGCGGGTTGCTCCACCAACCATTCCCCTTTTCCCAGAGGAATTAGATACTCCAACACTTTCCCAGACAGGAGCACATGTTGTCATTGGGAAGTTATAGGAAATGCAGGATGTGAAAGGCTGCACACAGAACTTTAAATAAAAACAAGAGCAAGCCTGGTTTAAGTATCCCTTTACCTGTCCACGGTCATTCTCTTGAAAATTAAGCATGCGTCACCTACAGTCAGTGCCTTCCAGGGGGTGACACAAGGGGGCCTGCCACATCCCCAGCAGCTGAAGCAAGAGTGGAGAGCCAGCAGCCCCCTCTTTGGGAGTGACCTGTCTCAAATTTCGCAAAGCTTTGACACATCAGGAAGTTGAAAGCGGAGCAGGCTCCTGTGCCGCTGCTGTAGGTGCCGGGCTCCGCGTGTGACAAGGCTGTCACCCCTGCGGCAGTGCCAGCACGCTCCCGTTGCCCCTTCAGGGCGCTGGGAAAAGCATCCTCGCCCCCGTTCCGTGCTCCATGCGAGCCGGGCTCCGCTGCGAGGCAGGAGGAGATCGCATCTCTCAGGGAGAACTGAATTTGGAAAAGTTACACGGCAGGAACAGTTAGCGTTCATCCCCAGCTTGCTACGTGGGATCTCGAGAACATTTGCTTTACCACTCCAGCTCTACGGTCTGATTTTATTTTTAAATGTCTCTTTTTCCCCAGCTTCCACTCATCAGAGAGCAAAACTGTTCTCAGCCGAAGTGAGAAACGTATTTGCTTAACACGCAGACAGCCCAAAGAGCAGTCTGAGAAATTTATATGTCACGAACCTCCTCCCGTCGGGGGGGGGTGGGCGGGAACAGACACGGAAATGTTTCCACCTTAACTTTTGATGATGGGAGTGGGAGCAACCCGCCTTGCAAACACAGGGGCTTCCCCCCACACCTCGGCGGGGCTCGAATGAGTCAACGGGAATTGATTTGCATCCAAAAATCCATCCCTTTGACTACCACACCCCTCCCTCCGAATTGACATCCAATCATCAATAATGGCCACTGCCGAAGCACGCAGAGGGGATGGAAAGCCGGCATCTGCCTCTCCCGGCGTGTGCCCCCAGATGACATCACCCACACCTCTGTCTTGCCCTTCCCAAGGTAATCCCGCTGCTCAGGCTCCAGCCCCCACGGCTGACCTCACCGCACATCCCTCAAGTTCGCACAACATTTCAAACACGGGGCTCGCATCAGCCACAGGGAGAGATAAAATCGCCGGGGTGTGTAAAAGGCAGGCAGCGGAGTCACCTCGCCTACCAGGAGCCGGGCAGCGGGGTTACCCTGCTGATTCCTGCCATAATCCCGCTCCCAAAGCGCTCCCGAGGCTTTCCCGGCCCCAGAAGGTGTCTCTCCGCAGCTTTGCGGTTGCAAGGCAAAGAGCTTCCCGTCTCCCCTCCGCAGGACTCCCCCGATGCCTGAAGGGCCGAGGCACTCGGGAAAAGGCAGCAGGGAAGGCACCCAGCACCACTCCGCTTCCCCCAGGGGAGCTCGGAAATGAGATGGAGCAGCAGGCTCTCCCGCGCCAAGTATCACAGGAGCGGAATACTAACGGGTTCCTTTATTTTATCCATCACCATATGCAGATATTAAAGTCTGAGCGCTGCGTTTCTGCCACTACTGGCCCTCGCAAATTAACCCTGCACCTCAAAGCGACACCGCAATAGTTGAAGTCACCGTCTCTCCTCTGCTTGGCCACAGGGACCGATGGGGAAGGGGAAGAAGGAAGAGAGGGGTGTCTGTCCTCGCCGGAGGAGGCTCTCCCGGCTCCGGCCGCGGTGCCCTGCTCTCCCCCCAGCAGGGCGGGAGCCTCCGGGCTGAGGCAGGGCAGCTCCAGCATCCTCCCCACCTGCGCATCCCTCCGCCGCCCCCGACTTACCCCCTTCC
>WEZZ01007007.1:17237-133628 GCA_013400585.1 Chloropsis cyanopogon | reverse complement strand
GGGCTCCGGGCGCGCTCCTTCCCTCCCTCCCTCCCTCCGCGGCTGCGCTGCGCTCCCACCCGCGCCCCCCGCCCTGCCCGAGCGGGAGATGCTCCGCGGGGGAAGAGCCCCCGGCAAAGCCGCTCCCGGCACTTACTGAGCCCAACTCCGGAGCGGCGCGCACCCGCTGCCGAGGCTGTGTTTGCTGCTGATGCCTGATCCCCAAATGCCACCTGTAGGCCTGTTTCCTCGGAGGCTCAGCGTCTCGGCTGCCACCCGTCTGAATTTCGGCGTGCGAAGTTTCAGGAGGCCGATCAACACCGGGGGGACCTGTTGGGTGCCCGGTGTGCGCGGCGGGGCCGGCTCCCGCCGCTCCCCGAGAGCATCCCGCACAAACCTGGGCCAGCCGCACTCACTGCTGGAGCACGAGAGACCCCGAGGGGGCAAACCTCCCTAAAGCAGCACAAATCTTCGTTCCTTAATAAACAAACGCAAATGTTCACCTCTTCACCCCACCCCCTCCACTCATCTCTAGCCCGGGGCAGGACATGCTCGCTCTCTCTCTCCTGAAAGAGAGTTTTTTCTCAGCTAAGTAAATACAAACCGCGAATTTGCCCNAGGACATGCTCTCTCTCTCTCTCCTGAAAGAGAGTTTTTCCTCAGCTAAAGTAAATACAAACCGCGAATTTACCTATTTAATTACAGCAAAGTCCCCTCCCCTCTTGCCTTCAAACCCCTTTATTGGGTTTACCTGTGCTCCTCCCTCACACTTCTGCGGGCAACTCCATCAGCAAAACCACCAACACCTGTCTGTAAAACCCTTAAAAAAGGAAAATACTCACTCCTGACCTTTCACGTGAAGATGACCATGTAAATCTCGACTGTCTCAGTATCCTCTCAGATCCAAACGTCAGCGTAGACTTAGGAACCACAAATTCTCTGCACGGAAGCTGAGTAAAATCTGCTCTTCCCCAGATATTTTCAGAGGACCCTGCTAATTCCTTTGGAATCCTAAGAACCAATCCCAGCCTTCAGAAGGATTCGCACTGGATCTCCGGAGTCCCGAGGAGCTCTACCACTCCGGAAATCAGACCTGGAGCACGGAGTTTGATCCGAGGGAAGCGGGATGCTGCCAGGTAGCCTACATCCAAGTGCATCTCCCTCGGACGGCGCCACGCAGCAGCACCCACCTCTCCGAGACGCTCACCGCGGTCGCGCTGGTGGCCCCAAGCCGCGGCCAGGAGCCACTGGGGCGAGCGGCTTCGGGCGAGCGGCTTCGCTCCCTCCCGCACTCACTCAGCCAGCGGTGCCGCGGTTCCCGCAGNAACGCGGGCCGAGTGTGCCCCCGCCGCGGCTCGGAGGGACGGCGAACTGCAGCCGCAGGCACCGGCCGCTTGCCCTCCTCCCTTCCTTCCTGCTTCCCCTTCCCTCCCCTCCTGCCCGCCCATCAGCGCCTCCTCTTCCTCACCTCTGCGCTCCCCGCGCACCTGCGGGGGTTTGACTTGCTAGGGAGGGAAAAAAACCCCGCAAACTTCAGTGAAACAGAGAGGAACTGCGGCGCGCCGGACTCCGGGCCGACCCCGGGAGCGGGATTAGCTCGGGGATGCTGGTGTAGGGTGGGAAGTGAGCAGGGGTGATCTCCGTGGAGTAAAAAATGAATATTAATTACAGCGGCTGAAGGGGAAGTATCGTGTGTCCTGGGGCTGGCATAGAGTCAGCTCATTAGCAGAAGTGGTGTTTAGGCTTCCAGCAGTTGTCCTTGCACATTTGTCTTTTCAAACAAGAGATACTTGTAAAGATCCTCGTGCACTTCAATAGAGGCCCACAAGCTTCCTTGTTAATTTGCTTTAAATAGAAGCATTTCCTGAATATGGGGGCTTTTCAGGCTTAATGGGAAATTTTTGGTGAACTATCTGAATAAAAATCTCAAACAGGCAGTATCAGCAGCCTGCAGAATCAGGGACTTAGCCATTATTCATTTTTTACTTCAATATTTATGAACAACACTGCACATTCCCTGAAACTTCCCCTACCTCTGCCTCCAAATCTTATAAGCTTAAGCCCAGGCCTGACTCCTCCACTCAGAGCAGGATGCAGGAACAGTTATTTAACAATAAAACCCCTAGAAGACTGAGGTTGGCTGGAGATCCCAAATCCCAACCCCGTTGCTGCTGCTGTTCCCACCACAGCTGCTCAGGGCTCAGAAAATGAGTTCTGCCCAGCTGGCTGCCCTGCCACCAAAGGAAAAGTTCCCCAAGCTCCTCTTAGCCTTGCAGCAACTTCACTTGACCCAGTTCAACTCACTAAATCAGCAGAAAACTCACCTGGCAGCAAAAGAAAGCATTTCCTTCATCTTTAACAAGCCAAGGGGGATCACTGAGGAGTCAGGTAAACAGCAGAGCCAGTCTGGCTGAGCAGGTCTGGGATGAGCAGACCTCAGGACCACCCCCTTCAGCTGCCAGCTGTTCTTACACTTGCTCAGCCACCTCGTGACCCCTTCTTCCCAATTTCACCTGTGTAAAAATCCAGATTAAATCTCCCAGCTGACCCCGAGGCTGAGATTTCTTCCCTCACCTTCTCTGAAGGCAAAAACAAAAGTCATTTTGGTTCAGGTGGAGCCTCGTTGTGTTCCTCTCCCATACAAAAGTGATGAGAGCAGGGATTTTAACCCCTGTGGTACCCAGGTGCTTTACAGACACACTGTAAATATTAGAATGGCAATGTGCACTCTGCAAACCAGCTCACAGTTCGTGCCTCAGCATCATTTGTAAGCACACAGGTGAATGAAAACCTCTCTTCTCTCACTTCCCTTCCCTTGTGCTTCTTTGACATCCAAACTCTCCAAATTAACTCCTAGAGGAAGGAAAGGGAGCAGAAGGAGGTTAAGCATGAGGGCAGTGCTGCTCAGCCTCTGTGGTGTTGCACTGGCCAGATATTTTTTCCCCACCACCATTAGATGAGTCACAGAGAGCCTAGCAGAGAATCTTGTTTGCTTGTACAGGAGACAGACAGATCTGAGAGCTCAGGAGCTCCTGTGCTAATGCAGAATTCAGCAGCGTTTGTCACAGTGCACAACCGCATTTGAAAAGTAATGTTTTTAATTAGAGAAAAAATTTAATTTCTACTTCAAAATTTGGTGGATGATTTTAATAAGAGAGTAGGAATTACAAGGGAAAGTGTCAAGACTCCATTAGTCAAATATTTACATATAATTTAAATGACTCTGGCATTTACTTAATCTTAAAATTCAGAGTGAAAGAGCAGAATTGCCACTGTTTGTTTAAGTATGGCTACATTCACTAAGCTCATGCCTTAAGCCTCTGCTTAATCTGTTTTACTACTCAGAATAATTGCAAACAGGGCGATAACTTCTATTACATCCCTACTTTCTCTTCTCTTTTAAAGAACAGTTAATCACAGGGAAAATGTGCAGAGGCATTTGCAAAGTTCTGATTTTTCTTTTTCAATGGCCAGCTGAGAATTTGTTCAAGGATCAATGTGCATTTTATATGAATACAATTAAAGTTGTGAATATCATTCCCCAAAGCCCCAAATTAAGTTCTCCTAATCCATCATCTCCTGTGACTGTTGAAATGGATGGAAATTTTATTGATTTCAGTGGAAGCAGGTGCAGCAAGATGTGTTGGTCCATCTCAGGCCATCAGTACCTGTATGAGTGTGATGTGTACACTGTGTGCAGTATAGATCTGCACCTCAACACCACCCACAATCTGCTGCATGTGGAAAAGATATTAATTCCACGTGTTAGTGGGGGAAATTATAGCCAGGAGCGTCTCACACACAGTAATTAATTTACACTTACTGCAAGTTTTGCTCACAACAGAGACACAAACAACCCAAACAAGCCATGCTGCCAATCATTTGCAGAACTCAGAACCTGCTGTTGTCCCCATGTCCAGATATCCATCCCACTCCTTATTCATTTGGGGGATGCTGAGTGACCACACTGCTCATTGATTTAATTTACAGCTCCGAGTGCTCAGCACTTCTCCAGATTAAGCCTGAGTGTGCAGGAGATGAGACAGGGAATGGCCACTAAAGCTGTTTTGGCTGAAGGGGCTTGCTCAGCAACACATACAGAGCCTGCAGCAGAAACAGGGAGAGAGGAGAATTCTTCTCATTCACTTGCCCCCTTTCTCTTTCAGCAATCCTCTGTGTTGTTCTCTTCTCCAGGCCCCTTGGGAATTCCACACAGGAGCTGGGAATCTTCCTGACACACACTCAGGTGGAGTTAGCCCAGGTACGGGAGAGAGCTGGCAGAGAGCTCAGTGCTGCAGTTACAGGTGATACCCCAATCTCAGAACAAGGGAGGTTGGAAAAGCCCTCCAAGATCACCAACCCAAGTCCACTTCTACATGGTTTCTGAATACTCCAGGTGTGGTGACTCCACCACTTCCCTGGGCAGCTTTTCCAGTGCCTGACCATCCTTTTGGTGAAGGAATTTTCCCAATGTCCAACCTGAGCTTCCCCTGGCACAGCCTGAGGCCGTTTCCCCTTGTCCTGTCCCTGTTCCCTGGCAGCAGAGCCCAACCCCCCCTGGCTGTCCCCTCCTGTCAGGAGTTGTGCAGAGCCAGAAGGTCCCCCCTGAGCCTCAATTTCTCCAGGCTGAGCCCCTTCCCCAGCTCCCTCAGCCCTCCTGGGGCTCCAGCCCCTTCCCCAGCTCCGTTCCCTTCCCTGGACTTGTTCCAGCACCTCCAGGGCTCTCTGGCTGGGAGGGCCCAGAACTGGATTTGAGGTTTCTCCCCAGTGCCCAGAGATAGTGAATTAAAAGGTGACACCATGGCTGGCTTTTCACAACTTTTGGGTGCCTAACACTGCAACTGAAGCAATTTGTAATAGAAGAAAACCACCATAAAGAGGAGAGGGCTGCTGTATAACAGTCTTTTCTTCACAACGGGAAAGAGAAATCCCAACAGTTCCCAGTCACCTTCCACCAGCTGTGTTCAGACCACACAAGAAACTGCATCTCCTGCCAAAGAGAGGAGATCTTTACCTTGACTGGGAAGTGGAGTATTGAGGTAATTTTTTTGTTCACTTACTAGAAGTGGTGAGACAATATTGCATTACAAGTCCAGTGCAGCCCAAATCATTTCCCAGTGTTCCCCGAGGAGCCCATGTCCCTGCCAGTGCCACCTGCCATGGTCCAAGTGGCACAGTGTGCCAGGCTACACCATTTATGTTTTGACAAACTGCCAGTGTTTCGCTAAGAAATCAAGTGCTAAAAAGGGAAATTAGCAAGTTTTCATCTCAGCCAAATCTGAACAGAATTTCATAGAGTAAGAAGCGCTTTTCTCTGGTTCTGGAGGTGTTTTTCCCTGCCAAGTTCCAAAGACTCATGGTGCTTCAGCCTTTAAAAAACATGGTATGAGTCTCTTACCAGGGTAAATCCTAATAATCTAAAATAAACACACACACTGCTCAGAAAGCATCATGGCTTGAAGCAGAAAATGAGACTGGATAATAGCAAACATAAAGCCTTTTGTACCAGGAAGAACATATTTATGACTCTTAACAAGCACAGCACACAGTTCAACTTTTCCAAACTGGGATATTGCACAGATGAAGGGTTTGGAAAGCTCATCTCATGTGGGATGCACTTCACTCAGAGCTTCTGACCCCTGTCCCAGAGAAAGGGCTGATTTACACCACTGACCATTACTTCTCTGTAGAGCCTGGGGACAGCTGTCAGAGTCAGGTGGGCTTTTTAGAGAGTTAATACTAATTTTCTGTTCATACACACAGAAAATCTGGAGGAGCTGAACATCTCTGACTGGTACTACAGCTAATAACAGCTAAGGATAATTAGCAGCTCCCAGAACACACTCAGCAGCTTTTGTTACTACTTAGTTGTGAACACATCCATCAAGAGTGATTACACCTCACCAGTAACTAAATTACAAAGCTAAAACACAAATGAAGGGTGAGCACAATAACAAAAACAATTCAAATGCCTCTGTAGTCTCCAAAGTCAATAAAAGTTTTGTCCTTGCACCATTTCACTCAATTGGGAACTCTTCTGTATCTGTGTTTTATAAACACCTTTGAATAGCTTGTTTTAAATTATCTGCTTGCAAATAAAACAAAGAACTTGGGAAAATATTAACCCTTGTTGACTTAATATTTTGAAATTTCTGTTCAGTGTCTTAGAACAATGTCTAGAAACTCTCATGTTCCACTACTGAGGTAGCAATTTCCCTGCACATGGCAGGGGGTTGAAATTAAATTATTTTGAAGGTCCCTTTTAACCAAAACCATTCTGTGTTTCTGTCATTTCATATTTCTTTTAATTTCTCTGTTAGCAAACCCAAAGGGAGGTAGGTTGAGGTTGGGGAAGGAACCCACATTCATGTCTCCCCCACCTTTAAATGCAGCACAAATTCTCTGAGTTGTGACACATGAACAATAACAAATGCAAATTTAAAATGTGTGTTTTCACTCAACCAATGAGAATTTACTTCAGTGTAACCAAAATATCATTGCTTCTCATAATCAGAAGAGTCCTGTACAAACTGGAAAGAGAGAATTTAGCTCATTATAATCATAGAAAGGTTTGGGCTGGAAGGGTTCCAACACCCTTGCCATGGGCACGGACACCTTCCACTATCCCAGTCTGCTCCAAGTTCCATCCAGCCTGGCCTTGGACACTGCCAGGGATCCAGGGACAGCCACAGCTGCTCTGGGCAATCTGTTCTCAATATCTTGCTATTTTGATGTGTCAATATGAAGCTACAAAGGAAATCACATCTTTGTAATCTTTGCACGTTTATAATCTTTGTATTTCTATGTTGAAGTTGGACAAAAAAGGGTTGACCTACTCTTGCCCAGTTCCACATGATGCCATCTGTGTTTAGTCCCAAGTTAAGGAATAGTTCCTAAAATCCTACAACAGTGTCAGGGTGGCAGCAGCCTTCATTCCCTTATTCCCTAGGGACACTTCAGCATAGGACACAGTGCCTGGTGCTGGGAAAACCCAAAACAATATCAGATCCTCTGTGTGCTGAACAGGATTGAAGCTGAGGAATCTCTGAGCTCTAAGAAGAAATCCCAGAGTCTCCTGGGTCGGGGTTGTGGAGTGCACATCTGGCACCATCCAGCACAGAGCCCTCACAGAATTCACATCAAGTCCAACCCAGCCCTGACACCTCAACTAAACCGTGGCATCAAGTGCCATATCCAATCTGTTTTTAAACACATCCAGGGATGGTGACTCCACCACCTCCCCAGGCAGGCCATTCCAGAGCTTTATCACCCTTTCAGTGAAAAACATTTTCCTAATATCCAACCTATATTTCCCTTGGCACAGCCTGAGCCTGTGTCCTCTGGTTCTGTCAGTTGCTGCCTGGAGAAAGAGACCAACCCCACCTGACCACAGCCACCTTTCAGGAGCTGCAGAGAGTGATAAGGTCACCCCTGAGTCTCCTTTTCTCCAGGCTGAACACCCCCAGCTCCCTCAGGGGTTCCTCACAGGGTTTGTGTTCCCAGCCCCTCTCCAGCCTCGTTCCCTCCCCTGGACGCGCTCGAGCGTCTCAACGTCCTTCCCAAACTGAGGGGCCAGGGCTGGACACAGCACTCGAGCTGTGCCCTCACCAGTGCCCAGCACAGGGGAGGGATGACCTCCCTGCTCCTGCTCACTCCCAACACCTGGGAATAAAGTCAAGCTTTAACTCACCTGGAATTTCTGGTCTAACAGAGGGTTGAAAGTCAGGAAGTGACTTTCCCAGATGTGAAACACAGAGCTATAAAAGGCATAACAAATACAGGACAGGTCTTTGAGATGGAATGATGAGCATCCCAATAAAGTTGAAATGGTTTCCAAAAATATTCCACTAAAGACCTCATCAAAGCCACTTTGCCAGCAGTAAATGTCACACAGCAACTTCTAGGTAGCTGTTGAGGACACTAAAGGGACACTGCCTTAGACACTGGCAGAAGCAACAGAAGAACCACAACACAATTATTGCAAATGGATTCCTGCCAGCCCTGCACAGTTAATAACCTTTACTCTGAGCAAATTGTAACATTCAATGGTCCAAATGATGAGTGTTGCTCCTCTGGGGACTTCTCCCCATAGCCTGAGGGAGAAGTGCAGCTGTTGGTACTTATCACATCCCTTCTGAACATCCCAGCTCCTCCACTCCACTCCAGCCATTCTTTAACCATTCTCCCCGAGTGTCCTCCATAATTACATCTCGGTTATTAAATGCTGCCCACCCTTGACACAGACACTAGAAACACAGCCCATGGCATTTTCCCAGTAGAGACTGATGGTCAGTTTGGTGCTAATCTATGTTTGCATCAGTATTGAACAAGCAATAGCCTCACTGAAGTTACACTTGATTTATATGGGCACCACGGAGATAAGAGCCCAAACCAAAAATCTAAACAGGACATTTATTTTTCTTAATCGGGAGAAACACAGATGGGATTTTAGGTGGATACAACAATTTAAACAATGAATTAATTTTTGAAACTAGTTTTTACTGCCAGAAGAATCGTTTATCACCACCATTGACAACTGACTATGTCCCTGAAGGACCTTTTTTCAAGAATCTTCTTAAACTAAACTCATTGTCCTTAGAGCCTACAGGGCTGGCAGGCGTATTTGTGTCACTTGGGTATTTGCAGCAGGAGAAGATGGAGTTTCAATGCTGAGACTGACCTTTGAAGACTTATATGAGGTATTGATGGGTAACAAACCTGGGCTGACCGAAAGAATTGAGTAAATCCTGATGAACTCAGGTGTTACTGTCTTGCCAATGCAGTGAAGTGTTTGGACAAGCTCATTTGAATCATCAGCTCATCCTGTCTCAGGTAAGTTTGGACTGGCAGATATTGTTAGGGAACAGCTGTTCCCATGCATTTCTTTTAGAGACAGATTGGCTGGAAAATCTGCCTCTGTTCAGCACAGAGAGAAAAACATTTACACAGACCATGGGGCCTTCTGTGCCTTACAGGGATTAGGAGCCTAAAAATGCAGTGCAAGCTGTCCTCTCTTTATCTACCTATATGCATCATCTACACTGAGACATGTAAGTGTTGGTGGGGAGGGGAGCTCTTTTTTTAAGTGTTTGCAATGAAATCAGACTGAATACCTTGAATTTTAGCCTTAGTAAGACATTACATGACTGATTAAACTCAGCAAGGTAGTGTAATTATTGTCATAATTTCTGGTCACTCCCCATTAAAGAAAGAGCAGGCAATGATACAGCAGTGAAACTTATCACAGCTATAATGAAGAATGGCAGGCTGGAAATACTTAGCCAACAGAAGAGGCAAATACAGGGAAGACAAAGCTACAAAAGCTAATGAGTGACATGAAAACAGAATGAGTCATTACAAGTTACCATTCTCATTGCAAGGGATGGCTGGAAACGATTCTTGTGAAAGTGGTATAAGAGAACACCATTTTTTTACAACAAAATTAGCCCAAAGATCTCACAGCTGAAAGACATTCCTGAAAAGAAGTTGGCCAGTTCTTTTGCTCAGGTTACTTTTCCATGGGAATGCAGTCACATAAGCTCATAATAAAACTGCAAACACTTCTGCAGGCTCCATGATGAAATAACCCAGGTGGAGAATGGACAAATTACTCAGAGCAGGATTTTCTGCATCACTCTTAAAGGCATCTGAGCCAGCAAACTGCCTGATACAGGGTGCTGGGCAAGTGTTAGTTTGGTGCAATCACAATTCCCAAATGTTTGATAATTCAAGCCCAAAATGAGAAGTATGATATAAAAGCAGGTATATTCACTGGGAAACCTCCCCCCCTTCCATGTTATTATACTTCATTGCTAAAGCATGTTATTAAACTTAAAGCATGTTACACTTCATGGGTAAACTCCTTTTATTTTTGAAATTAAGCAGAACATTTAATGAAAGAAAATGAATTTGTTTTCAATGAAATATCCCCCACTGCAATGCTAAATAATGAGTGCAGCACCAGCCCAAAACTAGGTAGGGTATGTGATGAGGCCTAGAGGTTTGGTAATTGGGAAGAAACACTCAAAATCAGGAAAACAAACTGAAAAGTCAATTTTAAAAACCCAAAACACAATAAGGATTCAAAATTTAGAGGAACATGCTATCATCAAAAGTGCTCTACTCCACTGATAAGCTCTTTGTTAATTGACTGTTTTGTTAAGGTTCATTAAATGCTGCTGTTGTAGCCAATAAATCTGGTTGGATGGCCAAAATTCTGTTTTGTTCCTCAAGAGTCAGAGATTTCAGCTCAGAACAGGTTCTTTTCAGCCTGTGGTGCCTGGAATTATGTTTATTGCTTTCAGTCATCAGCTATTTTTGGGTTTGTTATTTCAGTTACTGTAATCACTAAGAACTGTAGTCGTGCTATACGCACTGGAAATATCTGTGCAACATCCCTGTAACCTGCTAGGGCCACAGAGATCACAGCTACAGCTTCTCTGTCTGGAGCATTTAGCTCACCTTACAGTAATTTAACATTGGTTTATTTCCTGTTCTCATCCCCTCTGTCTCTAGAACATCAAATACTTTGCAGGACTCACTATGTTTCACTCTGTGTGGTAATTTTTTATTCAGAAATGGGATCCTTTATTAGGAGGAGCAAACCCTGTCAACTTTTAGCAACATACTCATAAATTTCAGTGGAACTAGGCACATAGATATTGTAAGAAAGCTTATGATATGTAATTTTCCCATAGCTATGGGTAAGCATTAAAAAATTATTAATAATCCCTCACAGAAAATGAAGGCAGTATTATGCTTTACAAAGTACAGTGTAAAGATATTTATCAAAATCGAGTTTATTGAGCATGGTAAATCAATAGAAGCATTTGTAATCCACTAAAAGCATATATAAAAAAATCTGAATAAAAAATAACACATAAAAAGGAGTAAAATAATCAGCAGTGTTCCAAAGTCCACAGAGACAGAAAAGACATAGAGTTGGGCAGTGTAAGAGAGGTAACGAGGGATGTGGGACTTCAGGGGGCTCTTTAAATGCTGTTTATTGTATCAAAGGAGTTACAGCAGCCCAGGGTTGTGGGTGACAGAGCCTGTGCAGCTGTGCTGTCAGCTCCAGCTGCAGAAACGCCTGCAGATGCTTCATTTCTGGTTACAATACATCATATGCTTTTCTTTCTGAGCACCTTAATACACAACAACCGATCAATACCTTTACTATTACCTATAACTACTATCATAACTGCTGTAATTACCATATTCATGTTACTATTCTCCAATCACAAAAGGTTGGTATGTTACAGTTTATGCCAGAAGTGTTTTTTCAGTTTTCCTGCAGTGGAAAATTCTGAGATCTTTTTTCTACTTACAACATCGACATGCCTATTTACTTGTATATTTCTTCTTGGTAAAAACATCTGTCTGAGGTGAGCTTATCCTTTGCTCTAACTCATTCTAACTTGACATACCCTTTGCCTTCTTAGTTATCCAGTAAGACTGGCTCAGCAATCCTGCTTATCTTAGTCATCCATTATTCTGCTATATCGAAACTTGCTTTCATCTCTATTTCAGATTCTACATTCAAAAATCTTTCTGCCAAACATACATATCTGTGAGACTTTCTTGTCAAACTTTCATCTTTCCCAAAGGGGCAGGATATATGTTCCAATTGTCAGCTCCTTTTTATCCCATTTTAAAGCTGTTCATCGCCGTTTGGCCCAGTGAACACTAAAATCTTGCTCTCATGCTTGGAGAAGTTGATGTTGATCAGGTATCAATGGATCCAACAGTTTCTGGCACAGCTGAGCTGCTGCCTGGCACAGGTACTGTCAGCACCTATTTGAGTATGAAGCCTTTTGGAATATCTTATTAAAATAAATACTGGACAGGAGTCAGTACTTCCCAGGACTCCAGGCCACCTTCCACTGCTCTGAGTAACTCTCCCCATTTGACCAAATAAAGCTTCTAATACCCATTTACATCCTTCTCAGACTGAAAGCTAACACACCTCAAGGATATTTTTTTACTGAGGCCTCTCTGAGTAAGGCAAAATAAAATTTCACTCATTTAATGAAGAATGGCTACTGAGTGATGAGATGCAAATACATCAAGTGCAACTCCCTGGACTGAGTGAGTATCTGAAGCCAAACACCTTTATCAATTACCTCTGAACCCCAGTGAGTAAAGCAGGGTTGAAAATCAGCAGAAGAATTTACCTGCTGAACCCAATCTGTAAGAAATTCAGCTATGTAATAATAATTTATTTTTTTTGCATCGTCCGAACAGAAATCTCTTCCACTAGAGCTGTTCATTTTCTTCCTTGCAGCTGTTCCTTAAATTGTGCTCACTTTTCTGACTAGTAGGGGAGCAAGCTATGCCCTTGTTCTGCAGGGGGAGAGGTTAATTTTAGCCCTCATAATCCCAAACACTCCTTGGCCTTCTCCAGGCTGCCATCAGGCCGTGAGAAGCTGGAATTAACCCGCACACCTCCCGAGCTCCACAGCAGCCCGTCCAAAAATGACACTGGAGGCTTTGGCTCGGCTGCTGGGGGTCAGCACAGCTCAGGGCACGGCCAGGCCTGATCCAGACACACGAGGAACCCCTGAGGCAGGTATTTTCCTGCTCATGCTGAGCATTTCAGTGATCAAATTCTTCCACGCGTGTCCTCACGCCCTGGGTTATTTGTGGTCTGTCAGCTGCATGTTATGCTCACTGCAGAAGGGATGAAGGAGCAGTCCCTGATTTTAGGGCTGTGCAGACAGCAACAGAAAATCCTGTTAAAAAATAAAAATGATGCCTGAATTCCAACAGCCTCATAGCTGCCCTAAAAGGTAAAATATCCTGATTTTGGAAAAAAATTTTTTGGAAAAAAAATGCTGTCATCATCACAACATTAGAACGTAACAGCTCTGACTTCATCTTAGACTGCTTTGGCTTGTTCCAGACAGGATTCCAACAGCTCTTCTGTTTTCATTAATCCAGTGCATCCTGTGATCTCCTTTTTCTTCCAGTTTCAAAGTCTTGAGCAATTTTGGGGTTTGGCAGTACACCTTTAGTGTGGAAACTTCCATTAAGAAGAAAATTTGGGGAAATTTTCCTTTTTCTCTAAATAAATGAAGCTATAACATGTTCTGAATGAAGTCTGTATTTTCTAATTAGCCAGTACAATAATGAACCCAATACTGATCAATGGCATTAAAGAAGATAATTCAGAACATTTTTTTGGACATTCAGACACGCAGCCAGCTGTACTTAGCTAGGCAGGGAAAGGTAGTGTGGGAAACTCTATGGCCTAGAAATATGAATTGTTTAATTTAGAAGAGAATTGGGGTCCATGCTGAGCTGTGCAGTCACATCTCTGCTCTGCAGCTGGATACCTGGAGAGACAAGTACAGACAACAGCACAGTTTTCTTAAACAACACCAGTTCCATCCCCAGTCCTGGAGTGTAACCTCCATCTCTTCCTGGTAAAGCTCTGAAATAGCAAATGCCGACTTAGAAAATCAAGTTAATGTCTCTACATTGTTCAGGAAGTAACTTAATGGGTTACATCAAGGTGTGCAAGTTTTAGATCAGCTCTTGCAGATCTCATTTTATGCTGGCTAATGAACAGTCAAAGAATCACAGAATGGTCTGGGTTTAAAAGGACCTTAAAGCCCATCCTGTTCCACACCCTGCCCTTGGCAGGGACACCTTCCACTGTCCCAGGCTGCTCCAAGCCCCGAAGTCCAACCTGGCCTTGGGCACTTCCAGGGATCCAGGGGCAGCCACAGCTTCTCTGGGCACCCTGTGCCAGGGCCTGCCCACCCTTCCTCACAGGGACTAAATTATTCCTAATGTGCAATCCAAACCTACTCTCGGTTTGAATCCACTCCCCCCTGTGCTGTCACTCCATGCCCTGTCAAGGGTCCCTCTCCATCTTTCTTGTAGGATCTCTCCACAGAACCCCTGAGGCTGGAAAATCCCTTTCAGCCCATGGAGTCCCAGCTGTGCCCAGTGCCCACCTTGTCCCCAGCCCAGAGCACTCAGTGCCACCTCCAGCCCTTCCTTGGACACCTCCAGGGATGGGCACTCCAAAGCTCCCTGGGCAGCCCCTGCCAAGGCCTGAGCACCCTTTCCATGCAGAAATTCCTGCTGCTGTCCACCCTGAGCCTCCCCTGGCACAGCTTGGGGCTCTTTCCCCTGTGTTCCCTGAGAGAGGAGCCCAGCCCCCAATACCTTTCCCAATCCCTTCAGGCACTGGAAGGCCACAATTAAGTCACCCCAAAGCTTCTCTTCTCCAGGTTGAACAATCCCAATTTTCCCAGAATTTCCTCACAGCAGAGCTGCTCCATCCCTCTGATCATCTGGACTTGCTCCAACAGGTCCATTCATGTCCTTCCGGTGCTGGGGACTTTAGTGCTAAAGGAGCAATATCCACTTTAAATGGAAACTTGCCACTGTGGGTTTATTTTGAACTCATCACACTCATAGGCAAGACCTATAAGCAGCAGAAAATGGACTGAAGAAGTGAAGTCTGTAAGAGGAAAAAAGATAGTAACAAAAAAAGGACTAAGCCTGTGAACATGAAACCCATGAATTATTAAGAGCCATCTTTTATTCACATTGGATGCTAGGGTTTTTAACACTGAAGGTCCAAGGCAGTAACTTAGCACATTTTAAAGCTGTCTATTCCAATGGGTATCGCAGTAAATTACTGCCATTTCAAAATACAATGTATGCACCTACCTATATGATTACTCATAAAATGTCGCATTCTAACCTAAACCAAATTTATCAAATTTTATTAGGCCATAAATATAGGTATAATTATGTTTATAAATTACTTAGCTCATTTTTTCAGAAAAAAAAATATTCAGTACATGCAGTATAGTGTGATATTCAAAAGCAGTAAGGCTATAGCAACGTGTGTTTCTGGCAAAATACAATAAAAATGTATAGACAGGGAAATAAAACTCTTGTATTTACTATTAATGTTCTTCCCTCTACATTGACTATCAATCATCAAGGTATTAAGATCACTCAAGAAATGGCATGCTGTGAGAAAATTATGATAATTCATTCTGTAATCCATATTTCTATGAATACATGAAAAAAAAAAAAATGGCATCAATTTTGGGTTCCCTCCCCCCTGCCTAGAAAATCTGATGGGTTATTTTCAGGAGGAAAATCTATACTGCCTTGAAAATGTGTAACTAAATTCACACTGAATGAATAATCTTCCATTGATGTGGAACCCCCCCGACACATTCCCGAGTTTTCCAAAGGCACTTTACAAATGGATTTGCTAAGTACTTGCCTTACAGCAATCATTTCCAGCTCCTCAGGGGAGAGAGACAGGGAAAGTTTACTACACACAACAGAAACATGCGGGAGTTAGTGAGGAGTGAGAGAAAGAAGGATCCTTTGGAATTGCCAAGGGAGTTTGAAGTGTACAGCGTCACTATCAAAAGTCAAATCGGATACAAATCAGGAAGTTAATACTCTTCAACCACTTAGCTTGGGTAACAGCAACACAGAAAAACCAAATATATCCGTTTCTCATCTTTTAAAGGATTATGCAAAAGGGAGAAACAGAGAGCATGTGAAGCAATGTCTGGAAAAGAAGACAGAAATGGCCTTCAAGGTGCTACCCCAAGTTTTGCTGGAATTCTAAATCATCCCCCACTCAGAGGATGTTGAGACAAAGTGCTTAACAGAACACCTCTCCTTCCTTTGGAAAGGATTTCTAGAGCAATAAGGCTTCACAGTTGGGCACAGGGAGACTTTGCTTTCACTGAAAATCATTTGGTGAGATAATCTGCACTAAAGTAGAGCTTTGGGTTCGGCAATAGAGCTCTCTTACTCTTTCCATCCTGTTTTCCAGAAAAAAAATGGCAAGAAACCAGGCATTTAGTGTTCTATGCAATAAAAAAGGTAAGATATGAATCATGTGAGTCAACATATTACAAAATAAAAAATATTATCAACATTTTTGATACTGGAGCGCTAAGAAGTACCTCCACCTTGGTACTTGCAGATCAGCTGCAGGGCAGGTGCTTTCAGTGAAGGGAAAATATACTCATGAACCCTCCAGTGCTTAAGGAATTAATCTCTATTCTTAATGAGGAATTAGAAATAGGTATTTAACCAAGTAACAGATCTCAGCTTCCGAATCCCCTTGAGTTGAAACAATACCTGGAGTAGAATGCTCCTTCAGATTCATTTGCCCTGTTATATTTTACCTCCCAAAAACACCCAGTATCTCTCTGAAGCCCCAAGGTGTCCCTCCAAGGCAGAACCTTCAGTGCCCAGCGGTCCTGGGGACCATTTCTGTCTGAGAGCTTTCAAGCACACTCCTGGCAATACATTGGTTTTAACTGCACGCTCTGTGAGAAGGAAAAACACCCCTTTCCCAGCAGTTCATGGACAAGCAGGTCACACCATCTGCTGGGACACACTTTAAGGGACACCTGTGACTGTGAATTCTGAAAAAAAAAGGAGAATCCCAGAATAGTTTGGGTTGGAAGGGACCTTAAAACTTATCCTGTTCTACCCCTGCCCTGGGCAGGGACACCTTCCGCTGTCCCAGGCTGCTCCAAGCCCTGTCCAACCTGGCCTTGGACACTTCCAGGGGCAGCCACAGCTTCTCTGGGCACCCTGTGCCAGGGCCTGCCCACCCTCCCAGGGAACAATTCCTAATTCCCAATATCCCATCCAGCCCTGCCCTCTGGCAGTGGAAGCCATTCCCTGTGTCCTATCCCTCCATCCCTTGTCCCCAGTCCCTCCCCAGCCCTCCTGGAGCCCCTTTAGGCTCTGGAAGGGGCTCTGAGCTCTCCCTGGAGCCTTCTCCTCTCCAGGTGAGCACCCCCAGCTCTCCCAGCCTGGCTCCAGAGCAGCGGAGCTCCAGCTCTCAGAGCACCTCTGTGGCCTCTTCCAGCAGGTGACCTTCTTCCATGTGTTGAGGCCCCACACTGGACACAGTCCTGCAGGTGGAGACATTTGATGACTTCTGACTCAGCTACAGCCTTGTGGTTCCTATTTCCACACACAGATTGCTGCACCACCCTTTAATTTACATCACCAGAGCGACTGAGGAGTAGTGGCTGAGCTGACAACTCTCTCCACACAGGAGAACAGCACTGCAAGTTCCTTCAAGGCCTCCAGAGTGTTGGCAAGAGCTCCCTTCACAGCCCAGCAGTGCCCTAGGGGGATTCTTTAAGGAAAACATCTCCACTTTTAAATTGGACGTATCTAAACACTTTAATTGCTTCTCCAGATTCAGTGTCCTCCCCAGCCTTTTTGCTCTCGCTCCCTGCTCTGAGTGATGCTCCTGTGTGTGCCCATGCAGAGGGGGGTAACAGGGGAAGGGTTTTCTGGGAGAGCCCACTGGACATCCCACTGCTCCTCCCACTTTTCCTGCTTCAGCTCTGTGGAGACTCGGACTGGGTACTAAGTATCCAAATCTAATCAATTCCAGCAGAAAGAACATGGCTGGACAGGAAAATACTGAAGAATTTAAGGTGTGTTTATTTGCTGTACACTTGAAATGAAGACAGGTTTGTCAGATAATGCAGTACTTTAAAGCAATTTTTAAAAAAAAATTGGTCTCACAAATATTTTTTTTTTCTTCAAATGTATCATGAGCTGTATTTCTTCTCTCCGCACAATTTCTTGGGAATCTTTATTTTGATTTAAATATACAAAATCTAAGCAGTACTTCAGATTTTTTCTGCCTCCAGAAGTTGTCTGTATGCTCTTTCATGGTTTTTAGAAATCTCATTTTAAAAATTAACAAATCAAACGTCAATTTTTTTTCCCCTACTGGGTTTGGCTAATGTAAACCAGCTGATATTGCTGTAATATGTTGAGCACATTTTGCAATTTGATATGAAATATGAAAAAATACACAAAATTCAAATATGCCATTATTTAAGCTAATTCAAGCTTTGCTGATCCTCACTAGATATTCTACGATCTGAAAAATTATCTTTGTTCTCCTTATTGCAATAGGTCTTATTGAAACATCTATCAGGAAGCCTTTTTTTTTTTTTCAGTTACAGGGAAATAATAGGAAATTGAAGTAAAAAAATCTGTCAGATATATAATGCATTTTAAACACTTCATTTTCTTCCTTACAACTCTGTTTTAACTTTGGTCAAATGAAAAAAAAAAAACAAAAAAAAAACCCAAAAAAAACCCCAAAAAACTTGAGAGGCACAGCTGCCTTGGGTGTAGACCTGCGCTATCACAAGTTCGATCTGGTCAGGAACAGATAAAGGAACAAAGAAGTGATCCCACTGATAATTTATGGAAATCTGCTGACTGACACAGCTGGCCTGGGGACCCCTGACTGCCAGAGGGTTTCTTTAGACTGCAGAAACCCTGACCCACTTTTTAATGGGACGATCTTCCAATAAACCCCTTCCTGGGGTGTGTGTGAAATTCCTCCCCGGAGTGAGGCTATCCCTCAAGGTTACTCCTGCAGGCTGAGCCAAAGAGATGTGCCCACAGTCCTTGGTCTGGGTAAGTTACATCAATCTCTACCTAATAATTGTTTTTGTTGGCTTTAATATCATTGTGCTAATATTGTCTTAACAATAGTGCACTATGCTGATAGTTATAGCTCCTGTACTGTGCAGTGAATTATTCCTATTAACATCTTTTAGTCTAATCATTATCATAACATATCTTAATACTTCTATTTTTTCCTTTAAAAAGCAAAATTTTTCCATTTGCTGTAATAGAAGCACTGGAGTACCTGGCTAATGACTGCAATTCTAAATGACTATACACATGTACCGTTATCATGAACAAGCAAATATTGATTCTCAGAGAATAGAAACAGTTCAATAAAGTATTCTTCAGCATCAGTAATAAGGCATTTCCAATAAAAATTAATTATTTTAAGGATAATTTACTAAATAGATACTAGCTTATTTGAAGCTCATTTAGCAATTTGCTTCCCAAGCAGCAAAATTAGACAAAGTTAATTTTTATTACAGTAATGTCAACCAGTATCAGAAAACTTAGATCAGATGGGTTTTTGGCAGTCAAAACTCTCCTTTGAGAAATGATAAAGAACAAACATATTTTGGCAGATGGGACTACAACATCTCCCACGGGCAGAATTTGGGTACTTTTTGTGAGGTTAAACATTCAGTGTTTCAAAGAAGAGTAAATTATTTCCCTGTGTGTTCCTTTTGCCTGCCACCCACCCACATCCCTCACTATAAACAGCAGAAGCATGCAGGGGTGGTGGTGCAGAGATAGCCACATGCAATTCCTACACACATTTCCTGCAAAATGATCCAGGAAATCTTCCAGAAAACCTTTCATGAAAGACTTTGGTGGACAGAGAGATAACAGGAGACACTCTGGCACAGGTGGGGTCCTGAGGCAGAGAGATGGGTGTGGAAGGAGAGGATGTTGTGCAAGCTCAGAGAGACAAGTGAATGCTCCAGAGTCCAGTGTATTGTCCAGAAAGAAATCCTAGAAAAGTTTTTAAATGCCATTAAACCCACAGAATCATACAATCTTCAAGGTTGGAAGAGACCTTCCAGATCATGCAGTCCAACCATCGGCCCAGCACTGCCAGTGGACCCCTAAACCACAGCACCCCGTGACAGATCGAGACACCTCTTGGACACCTCCAGGAGTGGTGACTCCACCACTCCCCTGGGCAGCCCCTTCCAAAGCCTGACAATCCAAACAGTGAAAATTGGGCTTTTTAATATCTAATCTGAATCACTCCTGTCTCAGCTTCTTGAGGCCATTTCCTCTGCTCCTCTCACTGAAGGCACAGCAAAAGAGACAGGGCCCACCTCGCTCCAACCACCTGTCAGGGAGTTTGGAGAGGGATGAGGTGCGCCCCAAGCCTCCTCTTCTCCAGACTAAACATCTCCCTCAGCCATCCAGCAGACTTGTTTTCTAGACCCTTTGTGGTAGCAGCCAGAGACAGCAACAGAGGTTCCCAGGCATTGTCCTGGGGAAAGCTGTGAATCATGGAGTCAATGCTACCTAAGCTGCAAGCAGGCCCGTCCAGCTTCCACAACCCTTCATGAGCTTGGTTGCCCTTCACTGGACACACTCCAGAACCTCAATGTCCTTTTTAAAGTGAGGGGCCCACAACTAGATGCAGCATTCCAGGTATGGCCTCAGCAGTGCCCAGTACAGGGGGACGGTCACTGCCCTGCTCCTGCTGGCCACACTATTCCTGACACAGGTCAAGATGCTCTTGGCCTTCTTGGCCCCCTGGGCACACTGCTGGCTCATGTCCAGCTGCTGTTGACCATCAGGGCCTAAAGATTTGTGGGTGTCTGATTGGCAGAGCAGGTCACCAACCATCTCCTGGAACCTGGGATACACTCAGCTACCCGTCACTAACTTCCACCTCTGGGGGCTGGGGATCCCGAGGACAGCTGGTCCTGATATTGAAGACTGAGGCAAATAAGGCTTTAAGTACCTCTGCCTTTTGCTCATCTCCTGTCACTGCACTCCCCTCTGCATTCAACAAATGAGCAAGCCTCTCCCTGAACCTGCTTTTGCTGTCAAGGCACTTATAGAAGCTTTTTTTGTTTTGTTTTGTTTTTAACTGCAGGCCAAATCAAGTTCTAGTTGGCTTTTGACCCTTCTAATCTTCTCCCTACATGACCTTGCAACATCCTCATGGTCCTCCCAAGTTGCCTGACCCTTATTCCAGAGTGGATAGATTCTCTTTTTTCCCTAAGTTTCAGCCCAAGTTCTCTGTTTAACCAGGCTGGTCTTCTTCCCTGATAACTTGTCTTTCCACACATGGGGACAGCCTGCTCCCAAATATTTAACAATTCCTTTTTGAAGCACATCCAGCCGTCCTAGACTCCTTTGTCTTTCAGGACTAACTCCAAAGGAACCCTGTCAATCTCTCTGTGCCCCCACAAACCTGGCTAAGGGGATCTAGTGGTTTTATTTATTTTGGTTTTCAAAAATCCTTAGTGCAAATAAATAACTTCCTATGAAAATCTGCAATAACCCTTACATCCTAATGACTAAAAGAACTTTCAATTTTTAATTTCACTGAGTTCTATAGTTCTGGCTGAAAATCCACAAAATCACGCAAGAGAAGGAACTTACAGAGATTTCTTCCAGAGGTAATCAGCACATGCTTGTATCACATAAAAACACTAAAAACTGACATTTTCAGATTGGAAGTTCATTTCTGTCAATGAGAAGCATGTTCCAGAATTCAGGACAGCTTCTTCCTTTTTGTTGGAAGTCTGTCCTTAACTGTGCTGTCAACCTCAAGGAAATTCAAGTTACAGCTCTTCTGTTCATGTAGGAATATGAACTTCCAAATCACAACCTACCTCCCAAACAAACCCTCCCTCACTGGAGGTGAGATATTTTACTAGGAATGATAGAAAGCCTGTAAGTCCTCTGCCCTTGTTGATAAACCATTCTGAAGAACAAACTGTGTCCAGGGAATAAAAGAGCATTCCAGAAGTTTGTCATTTACAGATGGTTACAGGGATTGCTGTTGTCTCCATGTGTTATGATTTATTGTTTAATCGCTTAGCACTGGCAGCTCCTGGAAGGCAGTAACATTAAAGGGCACAGGTTAACTTGTACAGTGTTGCCAAACACTTTTTACACTGCTAAAACTTTTGTTAACTGTGTAAATCCTTTTGAGCTTGTAAATGTCAGGACTTTTAGGACTCCTGTACTATAGCCTGTGCAGCAGCTGGGAAAAGAATCAGCTGCATCCCTATGTGGCAAAATTAAAACCTTGTAATTCACTAGGTGATAGATAAAATACATCAAATACTAGTTTTATTATATACAACAGCTCAATGTTCTATTTTTCTTCAAACCTGAACACGGGCAATTTTGAGAAGAGTTCTGTACTGCAGAACTTTCAGCAATCAGTGTGGAACTCCTCTGGAGTTTAACGGTGTTTCACTGAGCTGAATGTAGTGAACTGAGCAGAAACATGTCAGCAACCTTGAAAATTGTCTGTGAATCTCCTCCTGGAGATTAAGGTCACACATAAAATTTAAGGACAACTGCATTAGCAAGCAAATAATAAGCCAGAGTGAATGTAAAAGCCTTTCATTTTGAGTGTGAAAGCAGCCACAGGGTAGAGTTATGGCTGGGAGCACAGGAGCTGCCATTTCACATAGCCATCTTTAACCTGCACTCACAGGATGGGAAGAAAGTTCTGATGAAAGCAAGAACTTCTCAATCAGTAGGGGAAGGTGGAAGAAACCCCTTGCTATTGCTCAATCCCTCCTAGGGAGAAGTGTGTTAAACTTACATTTATCAAAAGATGGGTGGATGACACAGAGCTTTTTTTTCTTTATAAACAAGCAGGTTAACACTCCTTGGCCACCTTCAATCCTTAAAATATCCTCCCAGTTTAAATACAGCTTCTCAACTGTTCCCATGACAGAACACTTACACTTGATCATCTTGTGTTTGCCTTGATCTAGTTTTGATCTCACCCAAACACTGTGACTCATGAGGAAACCAGGCCAAAGCTCCCAGGATGGACTAGCTCAGAAGAGCCCAGGCACAGAGCTCCAGCCATGGCACAAAGCCAGGAAAAGGGATGGGCATTCAGCACGTGTTCAAGGCACAGCTACACCCTCAATGAGCCCTAGCAAAGGTAGTTACACCTCTCAACCTTCCCGAAGCAAAACAACAGAGTGAAAGCCTCTGGCACTCACAATGGATTTAATAAGGACAAGTTTTCCTAGCGAGTTCCACACTCCCTCCCTCTGTGTTAACCACAAGGAATGTGTTTCCAACAAAAGAAACCTAGAAACTTTTCTTGATTATATAAGCAGAACTATTACCTAAGTTTAAATGCCATTACCCAAAATAAACAGTTGCCCATAATCAAGTCTCTGGTTAGCTAATGAAAGCCCTGTGAATACTGAATTTATGTGCTGATCAAGTGTCACAGCTGTAGCAGCTTTATAACGGCTGCATTATTCCAGTCTTCCAGGAGGACATTCCTACCTTACTGGCTGTCTAACAACACACGTGACAAATTAGTCTGACAATTAGTCTGTCAGTGACACGTGACAGAAAGCCCAGTTCTCACCAGACAGTGCCTGAAAGGTGTGACAACACAGAAACAAATCTGTATGAATCCTGCTGGTCAGAACGTATTGCACGGGCACATCCCTAAACGCTGTAAGTGAAACCAAATCCACTCTGCTTAATTAACTGTAAGGTGGGAATGCATTTGGGATTGAGGAAGGTGTGAAAATAGAGGGCCTCCTGTAGCTGAACAGCTCTTGCTGTGCTCCTTTCTGCCAGGCTGACAGTCTTGAAGCACAGTGCTGAGTGAGTCCAAGAAGCCCTTTCCTAATCTTGCTGCTGCTGCTCCTGTTACTTCATGGAGGTAGAATCTGTCTCCACTGCCCATTTAGGAGATCCTGGTAGTGTTATGCAGTTTGGGCATTAAAAGTCCTTTCCCTCCTAAAAATGCCCCAGGTGGAGATCCTGAAAATACCAACTGGGTGTTGGGATGAAACATGTTCTGGGATGAAACATCATTCCTTCATATCAGCATCATCCATAACCTCACATTTCACACCACACCACTGCATTTTGTGTCTCTACTGTTTTACTGTATTTCCTAACCCACCACTGGATGACCTCTATAAATGTGGTTTTGAGGTCTTTTAACTATTCAATCAATATAAAGGAAACACATTCAAGCAATGGAAACTCTTCTCTTGTTTTGTTCTCCAGGCGAAAAAGAGAATTGAAACCTGAGAATTTGAGGTCATATTAGAGTAGCCAAAAAAAGATCCTACGCCTGCATGGTTTTGCTAGAGGTTAACTCTGCCCTTGCAAGCACAAATTCAAATGTGTTCAAAGGTGTTTTTAGAAGGTGTTAAAAAATGGTACTTCTACATTTTTTTAGCTTTTTTTCACACTACACTTTACTACAGAGTTCAGTGCATGTAAGTGTTATCAATAACTATTAACATAAGAAAGAGTTGGGAATTTTGAAGGTAAATGTAACAAACTGGTGTTTGAGAATGAGAGGTAGTGATTAAACACTGAAGTGAACTTCTTGAATGCAAAATGGGACATCTGTTCCTTTGCTTTCCAGTCTGCTTGTAGTTTTTTTTTATTGGTCAGTTTGTAGCATTTTCTCCATTCTATCTACAGCATCCCAGTTTTTCTCCCTTCACTGCAATGATTTCAGCTTAGCAACCTCCTGCTTCCCTGTCTCAGAGCATATTTTCACATTGCTTGCCTGACAAATGACAGTGTGGCATTGTTTCTGCTTGTTCCAAAATATTGCTTTTCTCTTTTAATTTTCTCTTTTAATAGGGATTCCACATGTGCTCAAGGACCACTGTGAACTCCTTAAATTTATTCAGCAAAAGCAGTATCAGCACACTGGCCTGTGCCAGGTATGAAAGGTGTGGAGAAGCAGGAGCAGGTACAGATATATCTGGCTCAGCTGCTCTCCCCAGTCCAGGGAACACCTCACACTCCTTGGATACCGACTTGGCGTGGCATCCCAGTGATCACTGCGATTGCTGGGGGGTCATTAAAGGCACTGTGTGAGGCTACAGCACTCGGGAGGGCGCCAGCCGAAAAGATCTAAGGGAAACTGCCCGCTGAATAAGATGAAATCATAGAATCCCAGGATCACTAAGGTTGGAAAATCCCTCCCAGCCCACGGAATCCCAGCTGTGCCCAATCCCCACCTTGTCCCTAGCCCAGAGCACTGAGTGCCACCTCCAGCCCTTCCTTGGACACCTCCAGGGATGGGCACTCCAAACCTCCCTGGGCAGCCCCTGCCAAGGCCTGAGCACCCTTTCCATGCAGAAATTCCTGCTGCTGTCCAACCTGAGCCTCCCCTGGCACAGCTTGAGGCCGTTTCCCCTTGTCCTGTCCCTGTTCCCTGGCAGCAGAGCCCGACCCCCCCTGGCTGTCCCCTCCTGTCAGGAGTTGTGCAGAGCCAGAAGGTCCCCCCTGAGCCTCCTTTTCTCCAGGCTGAGCCCCTTTCCAGCTCCCTCAGCCCTCCTGGGGCTCCAGCCCCTTCCCAGCTCCGTTCCCTTCCCTGGACACGCTCCAGCCCCTCCAGGGCTCTCTGGCCGGGAGGGCCCAGAACTGGACACAGCCCTCGAGGTCCCTCAGCAGGGCCAGCCCAGGGGACAGGCTCTGCCCTGGGCCTGTGGCCACCCCATGGCAGGCACAGCCCAGGGGCCATTGGCCTCGTGCCCCCTGGGCACCCCTGGCTCCTGTCCAGCCCTGGCACAGCACCCCCAGGGCCTTTCCCCACGGGCCCTTTCCAGCCCCTCTGCCCAGCCTGGAGCTGCAGGGCCTGGGGGGACCCCAGGGCAGGGCCCGGCTTTGCTTGGCCTTGCTGAACCTCAGCCCATGAATCCAGCCTGTCCTGATCCCTCTGTGCAGCTTCCAGCCCTCCAGCACAGCCACACTCCCACCTGGCTTGGGGTTCTCCCAGAAGTTACTGAGGGAGCCCTCAATGCCTTGGTCCAGTTCATCCTGATCATCAGTGGGTTATTAAACAGTAGTAAATGATCCCCCAGGTGTCCTGGAAAGAACTGGTTGGGCGAAGGGAACATCAAATTCCACAGCACATCTGAGCCATGTAACCCCCCCCCAGCACCTTTGTTTTCCTTGCCCACCCTTCCTCCCAGCAGAGTTTACCTACCTGGCTCAAAATTCAAGACTTGACATCCCAACAGTTATAAAATCTGATTCACAGTTCCCATTAATAGCCACAAATGAATGCTACAGAAGGTTCTGTAAAAACAAATAAAAAGAAACAGACTGGGGGCTTTTGAAACCAAAATCCATAGTTATGACAAGTCTGTAAACAAATAAAGGAGGAGAGAGAGGTATGTAGCAAGGAGACAACAAATATGAATATTTTTAGTGCTCCCCATGTTCAAACTGGCCCCAGCTTATCCAATGTCAAGGCTGGAAAACAACGGACTGCAGACATCAGAGACAGGTTTTAAAGGAAGACTATGAACTAGAGAGAGAATAACACAGAACAAGGATGTTGTAGGACAGAAATTCACACTCCCAAAGCAGCTACTTATAAAAAAAGACATAGGAGTGATGGTGGGAAATGTGTGGGGCAGGATCAGATGATAAAGACAAACAGTATGGGCACAGTAAAACTCCCAATAGTGATCCCAGGATGGGACATTACAGAATTCCTCACGCCAATGGCTCAGAAATATAAAAGCAAATAAACAAAAAAAAACCCCTTGTGTTTTTATATGGGAAAGGAGTCAGAGGAGAGATTTAAACCAGGTGAGGTGGTGAAGCCAATGACAGATGGTGGTGATAAGTCTTATTGGGAGATAACTGATGATCTATTATCTACAATTTACATTTCTGAGGTAATTTCTTTGTAAGAGAACAAAATGTTCCAGAAGCAGAATAAATATTGTGTGCCATTCATTAGTGAGACAAACTCAAACAGATGTCTTATCTCTAATTAACACATATCCTCTAAAATTATTCACATGTGCTCCTTCCTGGGATTGTTTTCAAAGAACAGGTGAATGATGTCTCAGATTAAACAGTTTCACATAACATTCTCTTCCTTTCTGTACTCTCAGGCACACTCACCAGCTCCTCTTAGTTATGCTCCTCTTTATACTGGCAAATCAATCAAAATCAATTAAATGCTTATAAAATGTTAACCTTGACACAAACATATTGAAGAACTTAACTAAAAAACCCAATTTCCATAATTTTTGTCATAGAAATAAGTTAATAATAGCACAGAACAGAGAACTGTCCAATAAAGAAAGAAAAAAATTGCTGTTACAGCTACTTCAGAATTTTCTCTGTTACAGTATTTAAACCAATGCTTTGTTATAAAGGTAATGCCCAAGTTGGACAGGTTTCAGTAAGTACCTAAAAGGTGATTTAATGGCAATATTTTAGGACAGGTGTCATTATTATACTGTGAAAAGGAGGTCAGGGTTCTCTACCAAGATCATAAATCAAGATAGCCAATTAAAAGATGCAAACTGAATATCTGATGTAATTTAAATTTGGTGACCTTAAAACACTAGACACTGAAAAGATGCTGCAGGGATAAGGGGCTTTGTTATGAGCCTCAGACTGACACTTTTATTTTAGCTATCTTTGCAGACATTCCTAACTCTGCTTTCCCTGTGAGACAATAGCATTTTCTTACATGGGCAGAAGCAAAAACCCATTCAAATTGTCCATTCCCCCAGTTCAAGTTATTTCTCTTTTGCTGTGTGAAAGCAATCTCTTTTTACATTCACCCAAGGGGAAAGTTAGCCTTGTCCCCCTCTGATGGGGATTTTACCAGAAGCTGGAAAAAGGGAACCATTGTCCCCATCTTTAAAAAGGGTGGGAAGGAGGAGCCTGGGAGCCCCTGCCCTGCCAGCCTCCCCTGTGTGCTGGGAAGATCCAGGGACAGCCCCTCCTGGAAGCTCTGCTGGGGCTCACAGAGCACAGAGAGGGGATTTGGGACAGCCAGCACGGCCCCAGCAAGGGAAAATCCTCCTGACTGACCCCGTGGCCTTCTCTGGTGGAGAGACTCCAGCACCAGACAAGGGAAGGGCCACGGATCTCATTGATCTGGAATTCTGGAAAGCCTCTGACAAGGGTCCCCACAAAATCCTTCTCCCTGGACTGGAGACAGCTGGGTTTGAGGGATGGACTGTTGGGTGGATAAGGAGGTGGTTGCACAGTCCCAGGGGGTGGTCAATGGCTCAGAGTCCTGATGGATGTCAGTGAGCAGTGGAGGCCCCCAGGGGTCTGTACTGGGACCACTGGTGTGTAATAACCTCATTAACAGCTGAAGGGATCCAGTGCACCCACTGCAGGCTTGCAGGGGACACCGAGCTGAGGGTGCAGTGACACCCCTGAGGCATGAGGCCATCCAGAGGGACCTGGGCAAGCTGAAGCAGTGGGAATCTCAGGAGGTTTAACAACACAAAGTGCTGGGGCTGCACCTGGGCTGGGGATCAATCCAGGCTGGGGACAAGCAGACAGAGCAGCTCTGGGGAGAACCCTTGGGTGTTTGTTGTGGTTTAACTCCAGCTGGCAGCAAAGCTCCACAGAGCCTTTGCTGAACCCCCACATCCCCCTGAGGAATGGGGCTAAAACCAAAAGTAAAGCCTGCAGGCTGAGATAAGAACAGTTTAAAAACTGAAACAATTTTTAATTATTACTATAACAACGATTTTTTTTTTTTTTCAAAAAAATATGCACAACACAATTGCTCAGCATCCACTGATGAATGCCAAACCCAATCCCTGAATCCTGATTCAGGTAGCTCCCAAGTTTATATACTGGGCAGGACATTTTATGGTGGGGAATATCCCTTTGGCCAGTTCAGGTCACCTGAGCCAGCTGTGCTCCCTCCGTGTTTTTTTGTGCACCTCCCCACAGGTACAGAGCAGGAGACACAAAAAGTTGTTGACTTAGGATAAACATGACTTAGCAACAACCAAAACATGAGCATGTTATCAATATTACTCTGTACTGAATCCACAACACAGATACTGAGAAGAAATGAAGTCTATCCCAGCCCACAGCAGGACAATATCTGCTCCTTATTCCATACCACTAATCCATTTATTCATGCCAAGTCTCACACTCCCCACACTCCACCCCCTCCCTATTTACTTTGATAGATAAACACACAGACATCATTCCCTGACTCCATGGAGCACCTCTGTCAATAAAGCGTCCACAGAAATGTCTGTGGAAATCCTTTAGCCCATGGCCTTGCTCTCCATCCCTGATAACAGTATTTGAGGCAGGAGGGATGGTGTAAGGTGTTGGGTTGTTGCACATTGCACATGGAAATCACTGCTGGCTCTGGTACAGCTGCACTTGTTCAGGTTTATGAAATTCATTCTTCACTGGAGCAGTGATCAGAGGGAAGCCTGGTTCAGATTCCCAGGATGCCTGTGTATAACATGGATGCTGTCAGGTGCTCAGAGAGGTGATGCACATGTAGCCACCACAGAAGTGTTTATACAGTCATTAACTCCAAACAGTTTAATTCCTTGGCTATCCTCACCCAAAATCAAATGCCCTGGAGGCACACAGTGGATTTCCACAACCTCCCAAGCCACCAAGGCACTGGTGGGTGACACCTGGCCATGCTTTGGCCCCCAAATCTTCCCCGTGCCCTGGGCTGAGCGCCCAGCGTGGGCAGCAGGGGAGGGGGGGATTCTGCCCCTCTGCCCCTGTGCTCAGGTGAGAGCCCACCTGCAGAGCTGCCCCAGCCCTGGGCCCAGCACAGGAGGGACCTGGAGCTGCTGGAGAGAGCCCAGAGGAGGCACCAGGATGAGCAGAGGGATGGAGCAGCTCTGCTGGGAGGAAAGGCTGGCACAGCTGGGATTGTTCAGCCTGGAGGGGAGAAGCTTTGGGGTGACCAAACTGTGGCCTTGCAGTGCCTGAAGGAGCTGGCAGGAAAAACGGAGAGGGACTCTGTACAAGAGGTGGAGTGCCAAGACAAGGGGGAATGGCTTCCCACTGCCAGAGGGCAGGGATGGATGGGATATTGGGAAGGAATTGTTCCCTGGCAGGGTGGGCAGGCCCTGGCACAGGGTGCCCAGAGCAGCTGTGGCTGCCCCTGGATCCCTGGAAGTGCCCAAGGCCAGGTTGGACAGGGCTTGGAGCAGCCTGGGACAGTGGAAGGTGTCCCTGACATGGCAGGGGTTTGGAGTGTAATGGGCTTTAGGATCCCATTCAACCCAAACTCTCCTGGGGTCCTGCTGACTCTCAAAGCACGAGCAGAGGACACCAGGACCCCCTGCACTCTGCAAAGTCCTGCTGCACTGCCCTGGCATGCACAGAAAGCCTCGGGCTGTCATATTTGCTCAGTGTAGAATGCCTAAATCCAGGGATTTGTGACCTAACCTGGTTGTGTTTTAAGAGTTCAGGTATAGGAGGAGAGGCAGAATCTTTGCTCCCACAGAAAAGCAGTACCTCCTGCCATGCTGTTTCCTGCTTTACTTCATTCAGTTGGAACAGGTTAATCCATTGCTCAGCTATTAAAAGTGCCTTTCTTGGGTTTCTTCATGCTGTTCTAGTTGTCAACTTGATTCCTTCCTATATATAAATGTTTCCTATTTGTCCTAAACAAGAGCTCATTCTCCTCCCCAGCTTTGCAAGCTGTCACTAACACAAAGCCCAGCCTCAGAGAAATTTAAAATAAGGATCTGAGAGAGCTGCAGATGAGCCATGATGCACCTCCCAAGGCTCTGCAGAACTCCCCAGTGAAAATTGACTTCACTTACAGAGAAAGCTTGGTAGAAAACCCTGCCCCTTGTGCTCCTGCCACATCCACTGCCTCAACACAGACCAAAACCCTGGGGAATTCCATCCCACTTGGTGGGATTGAATCGAAAAATTCCAATGAATGGAAAAGGGTCACATGGCGGAACAAGATTCCACCTGGTGAAAGGCTTTAATTAAACTTGCACTGAGGAAGTCAGACATGGTAAAACAGTTTGGGTTTTTAAAATAAAATACAGGAACAATCACAGCAGTGACTGTTACAGACTTAAGGAGATAATGACTTGGATGAGCTGGAACACGAGGAATTATTCTAATGAGGCTCAGCATTTCACTGAGGGGTTTTTCCCATCTGGGGAATTCATGTTCCCAAGGCTACAATAAACACCTGATGCACCTGCTCCACACGAGCACAGCACTTGCCTAAGCATTCTGGACATCACAAAGCCTAGGCCCAAACAAAGATGTAGCCCATAAGAAGCCTCTCAGGTCCCAAAAAAGCAGTTTCAGGTAAGTCAAAAGTATCTGGGAATATTTTATATTTCACAAAAAAAAAAAGTCTGAAATAAGCAAAATATTTTAGATTTCCAATTTCAAGCATGTCCCAAAAAATAATTTCAGTTAGAATTTTGAAATGGAAGTTTATTTAATTTTTGAAGGCTAGGAATATCAAAAGGAACCCCACAAAAATAATTCTTCATATTTTTCTGTAGGTGAAGGGGAAGAGAAGAAGAACAAAGCCTGGGTAATTGTTTGGAATATAAAATTCAGAGTTTATTTTTCTGATACAGTCACTAATTTGAAAAAAAAAAAAAAGCCAACAAAAACCCCAAATCAGTTATCTCAATTTACAGTTTGATTTTTGATCACAAGCTCTGAGAGTAGAATTCAGATATAAAATAGCAAAATATGAGTTATTAACTACCACTAAATAGGATCTAGTCATATAAGACAAGCACCAAGTTATTAAAATGTGAAAACAACTACAGGAACAAGCCAAGACTTTATTCCCCTTGCCCACTTGCAATCCTTGTCATGTGGAGGGGTTATTTTCATCCTGTGTTTCAGGTTTTGCTGCAGTGGAAGGTATCTGAATGTTAATCCCCACCTCGTGCCTGAACCACAGGGCTCTGTAGGGTTGTTCTGACCTTTTCAAAATTCTGCATTCACCCTTTCAGCTCCCCCATTAAAACTCACCAGCCATAGGTGAGGCAAAGGAATGGACAGCGAGGACTGGAAATGCACTCCAGGAAAATCTACAGAAGAAGGAATATCCAATTCATTCCTCTGATAAAGATGAAGGTAGACTGGAAAATGTCACTAAACTAATTCATTCCTCCTGAGAAAGCCAATAAGGAAAAAAAATGTGTCTAGTTAGACTCCTCTGCTTGTAACTCTCAAACACCTCCCTTGGATGCTCCAGTGAAACCACCAGAATTTACAGCCTTAGGAAAAGTCTCCTTGTAAAGCCAGGCTTATGATTAATTTCAAGGATTTCAAGTTACTGCTAAAGAAAAACAAAGCATGACAAAGAATCCTCAACAAACACACTTCTCCCTCCACCATACCCCCTCCTCAACAACATAGAACAAAATATTCCTCAGGACAAAGAGTTTGGGGAATAGTGTGTGGCAGCCAGACGGGCCCGGTCAGGGAATAAAGGTGTAAGAATTTTGCATTTCCAAATCTCTTCTTTACGCTTTTTCTCTCTCTTGGGATTAAAGAGGAATGGTGCTGTTGGGGTGATCAATTCCTGTAAGGATGCAACATGTAGTCCTGGCTTGAGATCCCATTTTCTTTTTAAAAACCTGGCAAAATCCCTTTTAAAATCATGATGGAAATATTTTTTCATTAATGAAAGTAAGCCCAAGCAGTAATGTGCCAACAAGATACAGATTTCCTGAGAGCAGGTCCCAAATTAATGAAGAAAATACCCATTTTCACCCATCTAAACATTACAATTTTTAATTTGCCATACCTATTGTAACTCCTCGCAGTTACAAGGTCAAGAATCTCAGTGTCATTATTAAGTGTAAGCCTGAAACAAGGAGAGGTGAGCTTATTTCATTCTTTTTGCATGCTCTTCAGTGCTTGATAAATTAGTATTTTCCTTCCAAGTAGTAATTTCTGTGCAGATACAAAGGAGCCAGACCCCAGGCTGAGCTATTTCAGACCTGCACAAGTTGAAGTTGTGTGGTTCTTACTGCTTTAGGACCATGTGACCCAGAGCTGTCATTGACTGAAGATGTTCCTCTCATAGGTGACACACAGCCTGTCTCCCCAGAGCAGGGCTTTGGGCCAGCAAGTGACAGCACTCAGGGAGCAAAACATCCTGCCCAAGTGTGTGGGACGACAGGTGAAGTCTGTATTAGTGGGGCTGAATGAGTCAGCCAAATCTGTGCCAGAACCGGCAGGACAGATAATGAATCTTTACACTTGCATTTGCTGAAGCCACACTTTGGAATCTGACTCACCAGTTCCTGCCTGTGCTAACCCCTTTGTGAGGAGCTGTAGTTTCCTCATAACCACTCAGCAGCAGGCAGTGTTCATCCCCTTGTTCATCCCATCCCCACAAAACACATCCATGCTCACTGCCCACACCCCACACCCTGCTCTGCCCACTGCTCTGTGCTCCAGGGTAAGGAACTGAGGGACATCAAGGACCTGGGGGGAGTATTCTCCACTCTGTTAATCCACAGTGCCCTCCATCCTTCTCCCATCTCAGGGACAAGCCAAGAATCTGACATCAAGAGACATTTCTACTAGGCTTCTTCCTCTCAAGACTTCTCAGAAAATGAGCTGACCCCTCACTAACACCTTCTGGACATGCCAATTCTGCTTCTTCCCTTGCACATCCAGGCCTGGCATGGGGAAAATCAGCGATCCAGATCATTCATTCACCTTCTGAAGTCCCTGTCCTTAATGCTGGGCTTCAGACTGGACTAACTCAGCACAAGGACCAAATGATTCAGCCCATCCCAGTGAATCCCACCCACCACATTGCCCTGAAAGGAGCTAAATTCTGTTACACAGCTTCATGAGTGAATATTTTTAATACTTGAAAGCTCAGCTTTGGTGTATAGCTGAGGTAGCACGTCCAGCTAGACCATCTCCACCTTAAATTGACCAGCTGTCCCAAAAATATAACTCCTTTTACTTGAGACCTGTTCTCAGCCCTAAATTTACACATTTCTAGTGAATTTTCACACTTCCCTGCAAAATCTCATCCAGAGGCATTTTCCATTTTTGTTAACAATGTTACTGTCTATTTACATCTTGTTTGCAGCCAATTTTCTGTTATAGAAGGTTTTAAAAGCCTCCACTGCAGCCCTTATTGTTTTTTCAACCTTCCTGTATTGTCCATCTCACTTTTCTTTTAAGCTCTTACCCTTCATAGCTCAACAAACAAGACTCTCAGTTTCAAAAATCTCAGGTGCTTCAGTCTCTGTCCACCCAGACATTTGGAATAGCAAGAGCTGAGTGTCTGAATGAAAGGCCATCCTAACTACAGCAAATCACACTGGAAAGGGGAAGAAAGCAATCACACAGCCCTCACCACAGGATCCTCATTCCTCTTCCTGTTTTCTGAGAATTCCAGTTGCTTTCCCCTCTCTCCTTGTTCTTTGCATGCCTCTTCCAGCCCTTTCACTTCAAAATACCAAGCTGAGACCCTGTCTGTGGATGAAGCTCTTTACAGCTCAGCCTGTGGCTTTTCCCTGCAGAGGCAGTAATTTTAATTATCTGCTTTTTCTTACTGATTTGCAGAGCCTGTGACCATCACTTGGTCATTAATAAACACACACACAGGTAAGTGTCCAAAAATATTCTCTACTGCACAGCACACATTTTCCCTGTGAGTATTTTCGTTCTTTGGGAATATGTTTCTGTGTTCTCCTGCATGAGGCTGATGCAACTCTGATTGTCCTGGTTTTTCAGTCAGGAAAATCAATGTAAATCAATATAAATGTGACACTGTGGCAGGAAGAGCCAAGTGGCACGTGGAAATGGAGTGAATATCAGATTGGTCTCCTTCCTGAATCCAGGGGTTTATAAAGCCTGTAAGGGATGTAACACCACACACAGACTCATAGAGGGCAAAGTGCTCTGCTTCCTCCTCACGTATCCTGTCAGCCCACACGAACTTTGTGGCTCCAGCCTGTGAAATGAAAGAAATGCCATTTAGAAACTGTTAATACCAATCTGGTCAGAAACATCATCCTGCTGGAATAGATGCACTTGCCATGTGCCAAACTCCCTGCAATAAAACCAGAGCCCTCTTCCAACCTCAGGTGAGGGAGGAGTAACAAGGAACAAGAGCTGCCTTCAGAGACATCATTCCCTCAACTTTCACCCAAGACCAAAAATTCCAGTGATACTGACTAAATTTCTTTCCACATTGACTGTTTATTCTTTTACAACACATTTGGAAAAGAAATCCCGTGGCAGACACCGAGATTGTGGCTGAAGAAGAGGTCTGGTTACTGTGAGCATTGAAGAGGAATGATTTTAAAAAGATGAAAACAGTCAGTCTAAATAATTCTCTTTTTTTTCCCCTTCTCATATATAGAACAATCTACTTATATGACCTTATGTGCATTTAACAATCTGAATAGTTGTCTTTTTCTGCTGGGAAAAAAAAAATACAATTCTCTAATTCCAAACCAAAATCTCCTGCAGTTCACTTCCATAGGCAGAGGAAAACAACCCTCATGCTTTCCTGGCTGATGTTCATCACACCCATCCTTTGGCTCACTGGAGTTAGGGCAGAAAATGCCAATGAAGAACTTTCCAGAAGACAGGTTCAGGAAGCTTTTTGTGCTCTACCACAAACTGTCATCATCCTATATAAATGTAACAGTCAAGGTGTAAAGCCCAGCCAAACCAGACTCCAAAGACACTTTTTTTTTTTCAGTGTCATTTTCACTCCTTCAAGAAACAAAATTGACTTTTCCAGACCAGTTTAGTCTTTGTTATCAATTTAATACCATGCCAGGTATGACAGTTTGTTCAAAAAAGATAAATTGAGATGTCAACATATTTTCCATTTTTGAGAGTGTAAAATGTAAATATTTAATGAGCAGATTTAGAAACTCCTACATCTGTGCTTGATTTGTTTGCTAATGTTGTCAATACATTTTCCTTATACTTCATATTCATTATGGAGCATCCTCCCCCACCCTTTTCTTTCCAAATCTCTTCAACCTGCTAATGCCAGGACTGAGACACCTCAACTGTAAAGTTTCAGGCAATGGCCACGAGCTTCATTTTTATCTTCCCAGAATAAAATATGCCTGGGGATGTCTTGGAGTGCCACAACTGCAATGTGCACAGATGCAACAAAGCAGAAATGACCCAATGTAACAAAAGTAAATTAAAAGAGAATGGAATCTTCTAATTTTAATTTTAGCATTAGCACAGAAAAGTTCCACCTTTTTCATGGTCAGATCACCAGCTCAGCACCAAATCTTCCAGGTTCATCACAGTTACATAAAGAAAAGAAAACTCACATCTTCAAAATTTAGGTTATGGATATTTTGGGACCCTTGGAAACAGGGTGCATGTTTGATATTCTAATCAGTTGGTTAATGGAAGCTATCTGTTCAAAATTTATTTGCTTAAGTACACAAAATATTTAAACAAAGTATTTAGTTGCCTGCTAAAGAGATGACACAATCTCCTTTTGAACTCTAAAACACAAAAAGAGAGCTATTGAAGCCAGCTCTCCATCAATAACGAGCTCAAAATTACTTCAGAAAGAATTTCTTCTCATCTCCAGCAGTATCTTTTATAAAATCTTCTTTGTACAAGTTTAAATATATTTTAAGCGGCGCATCAGCAACTCCTACTTCCAACAACTCAACTTACCAGGCAGAAAAATACCTTTGAGAGCTGAAAAGCTGCAGCATTTGCTAAGGTGGATGTGCATACACGTGAAGAACACTTCTGTAGGAGACATAAATATATATAATTATTTGATGAGTGATAGGACACACACCCACACGGATTCTGGAGGACAAAGCACTGGAAATTGGAGACAGTGCACTGGAAAATGCTGCTGGCACCAAGGACATATTTCCCTTGCCTATTAGCACTGAGCAGAGACTCTAGGCACTCTGACATAACCCTAAAAGCCTTTTCCCAAGTCTCTATGCCCTGACTCAGTTTCAATTCAATCCTTAGAGTGAAATCCTGGCACTATAAGGTCAATGGAATTACTTCCCTTGGCTTCAAAAGTAGCAAAGCCTCCCCCTACATCATTCACCCAGAGTATCATTCATTATCATCCTGATTCAGAAGAACCTGTTAGGAAATGAGAACAAAGCCCATAAACACCTTTCATGTTATCTCCATGTTCTTCACTGCAGCAACACATGAATGATCCATGTGGTAGGAACACAGCATGTAGAAAATGAGGGAGAAAAAAAGACCAAGAGAAAAGGGAGAAAGAAGCTGCATATTTGATATTTTACATTATTATGCAAGTGCTGAGAAATGAAAATGGTTAGCGGTATTAACAAGCAGTTATTTGGGAAGTTTCTGGATTGGCATGGAGACAGGAAATGAAAAACAGGCCCTCTCCAATCTTTAGCCACACAGGGTTGATTTTTTTCTCAATAATACAAAGAATGTTCACAGAGCATTGTAAAGATCTCCAGTGCAACACAAAGCAGAGTCCCACCCCAAACAGAAGGCCACTTCCTTCAGAGTGAGTCACTGGGACTCATTAGAAAACAAATTATCTCCATGGCCATCAAGCAGATGGTTTGGATGACCATCAGGCCGTTCTCATCAGGAGGAATAACCACGAGACTCCACAGAGCTGGGGTGTTTGTCTCTGTGTTATCATCAGGGACTTGGGGCTCAAAAACCAAATAAACAGTGACAGAGTTTGAGGATGGCACACAGAAGGGCTAGGAGAGGGTGGCCTGGATGGCTTGGTGAGCTGAGGATAGGAAACAGCAGCAGAATGATACAGGGGAATATTAAGTCAAACAAAGCTCAAAGGAGAATGCCTGATATCCAGAATGGAGGATTCTATCTGGAGAAGCGTTGATAACACCCTGAGAAGAGTGTTGCAAGGGCACAGGATTTGTGTGTTTATTTTTAGATAGGTAGTCCAAAAAAACCCCTTGCTCAGCCGGACTCACAACACTAATTTAAACACAAATAATCGACCTTTGGATTCTTCAGGTTTTTGTGTTTGTTTTATCTTTTTTTTTTTTTTTTTAATATTAAGCTGATCTCAAAATGCAAATGACTGTAGTGATTGTATTCTTTCACATAGCTTGTTCTGATCACCCCAAGAAAAGAATGTCCTAAGCTGTAACCCTTCCCCCTGAGACGCTGTGGTAACCCTCTCCATTCCCCCTGCCCCTTGCCTATCACTGTAACTTTACCCAATCCCTCCCGTACCTCCCATTCCCAGTGGTCCCTGAGATGTGTTCCCTTCCCCTCACTGTTCCCCTCTGAGTACCTGGGCCTTCTTTGAAACTCTCTCTTGACCTGGAAAGAGAGATGGCAAGCTAGCCCCCATCTCTCGCTCCTGGGCTCTCTCCTGACCCTCCAAACCCCCCTGAGCCATGCTCCCCCCCTGGCGTGGGACCTCCAAATAAACTGCATCTAACCAGCATCTAACCTGCATCTAACTGCATCTAACCCTCAGAGGCTGTGTTGTGTCTTGCCTGCTTGCATGAGCTGATGAACAACCTAAGGAATTCTCTCCAGAGGCTCCAGTAAGGCTCCTGTACCCCCAGAACCCAGGGGAATGTTATCCCCAGACCCTGCCCGTGCTAGCAGGCTTGAAAAAAACCCCAAGGGGCAGGAACAAAGGGCAGTGACAAATTACCTTTTAGAAAAATCCTCACGTTAAGCCTGGTCCTGTCACTTCTTTTTCACCTGCACTATTCACTAAACTTACCCTGTATCTACAGAGTTTTAGGGCCCTAAACTCTCTGCATTCAATTAATAATGTCCTCAGACAGAGAATACTGCCTAGTATTCATTCCCTTAGTTCATCAGTAAGAAGGGGTGCATATGGGGACCAAAATACAGGCCAAGGATATAGAAAAGAGCCTTCAGAATTAGCTCTTCAGCCTGGAGGAGCAGCTGATGCACCCTCATAAAATGTCTCTGAAGAGCATACAACAGCATTAATGTAATAGAGCTGCTGAGAACAGCTCTCCTCCCTCCCCAGCACACATCTGCTGAAGAACACACAGCAATCTCTCCCCCTGCACTTGAATTCATCACACAGGAGCTGAGGGTGACTTGAGATCTCCCTCTGCTTGTTCCTTTGGTTTGGTCTTTGCTGTGCTCTCCAATCTCTCCATGTCCCATTTCCTAAATGAGCAGAACCATTCTTTTCTTCTCATCCCCCTTGCTTTCATACAGAACCTGCTCTGTTACTGGGTTATTGTACTTCCTCTTCCCCACAGAACATTCCTTGTTCTCCAGTGCAGTTCTTCCCTCAGGATGCTCCACACTGCTCCTCCTTTCTTGCAAAGTTCTTTTCCTCCTCTCTTTCCCTCTGAAATCACTTCATTTATCTCCTTCCCCACTCATCTTCCTGCCCTTCCTTCCTAAGGGGTCCTACACTTCACAGGAAGGATTGACCCAAGTGCCCAGACTGAACCAGGGCGTTCCTTCTGGCTGTCCTGCCAGGCTCCACCTTCCCTGGTGCCTCCAGAGAGTGAAAGAGCAAAACTGCCAAGGAGTCTATTGAATTCTGGATGCCTTCATAATCAAGAGGGTGTTTTGATACAGCTCAGATTCACATTTCAGGGATGCTGACAGCCCTTTCATTCCTCTAAGCAAGCACATCATTCCTGGATCATACACAAACAGAAAAGAGGAAGAAAATGATGATTTATTTTCGTGAGTGAAACACAATTACTGGCACATGAGAGACAACCAAAGTAATACGTTTCTTTCTCATACATTTATGAACAGGCACTTGTTCTTGGCAAGAGAAATATATTCTGTAGGCAAAAAGATGAGGCATTCAAAGCCTCAGTCCCAGCTTTCCCAGCAGAAGAGGAGCAAAGGATACAATCCCTGAGCAGAGAAGCTGCTTTCTTCCTCAGAGCCACTTCACCTGAAACAGCAGACACAACAGGTTTGCACAAGAGCCTCCTTCAGCTCCCCTCAGATCTTTCCTTGAGGATTGTTGTCCCTTTGGGCTGGAGGTTGCCCAGGCTGAAGTAAAAGCAGGGTGCATTTTGAGCAGCAAGTCTGCCTAAGAGGAGCTGGTAGAGGAGAGATGTCAGACTGAAGCAAATCTCAGTAGAATCCCAAATAATTTAAGAAAGTTACATTCATAGAATCACAGAGTTAGAAGGACCCTTTTAAGGATTATTGCACCCTACCCTGGGCAGGGACACCTTCCACTGTCCCAGGCTGCTCCAAGCCCTGTCCAACCTGGCCTTGGGCACTTCCAGGGATCCAGGGGCAGCCACAGCTGCTCTGGGCACCCTGTGCCAGGGCCTGCCCACCCTGCCAGGGAACAATTCCTTCCCAATATCCAATCCAAACCCACTCTTTGTCAGTGGGAAGCCATTCCCCCTTGTCCTAGCAGTCCATCTCTTGTACAGAGTCTCTCTCCATCTTTCTTGTCAGCCCCTTCAGGCACTGCAAGGCCACAATTTGGTCACCCCAGAGCTTCTCCTCTCCAGGCTGAACAATCCCAGCTGTGCCAGCCTTTCCTCCCAGCAGAGCTGCTCCATCCCTCTGCTCATCCTGGTGCCTCCTCTGGGCTCTCTCCAGCAGCTCCAGGTCCCTCCTGTGCTGGGCCCAGGGCTGGGGCAGCTCTGCAGGTGGGCTCTCACCTGAGCACAGGGGCAGAGGGGCAGAATCCCCTCCTTCAAATTCCTGCCCACACTTAATTACAGAAAAATGAGAGAAAAAAAAAGCTAAATTTTGAAATCCAGGGTATGTCTAGCAACTCAGAAGCAGAATGTGGGAAAGGAACACCATTTCTTTTTCTTATTCTCTCCAGCTCTGCTGCAGATCAAAACTTCAGAGCCATCATTTTGTCACACCAATGGCAAACAAAACATGGCTGTCAAGCCAGAAGCACTACAATCTGTATCAAAATCACCAATTAAACTTATTTCTGCTTGGTGATTCTGTTGACCACTCTGTTTAAGCATCCAGAGACTTGAATTGAGCTGGAATGTGGCTGCACTGTGTGTGTACAAACACCCAGAGAATGCCTGACCCCAGGAGCTGAAATAGTTCCTTTGCTGGAAACAAGGACAAAATGAAGTCTGGGGTGGTTTCAGTGGTTGCTTTTCACTGCAGTGTTTTTGCACAGAGTTGGAAAAAACAAAATCTGGTTTGTGAGGTGTTGGAAGGTCCGTACCAAGAAACTCTCTGGGTTATTTTCCATACTGACTCCTTAAACATGTTTGGAAATCTCAAATTCAGCTGTGGTATTAACCCACCTCCTACAAAGAGAGACAAAAACAAACAAACAAACCAAAACAAACCAAAAGAAAACCCCTCAGCTTAAAAGCAGCAAATCTGGAAAGGACACAAAACGATGAAATTGGAAAAATCTACTAAAGGCCACCTTAACATCTCATGGGAAACCATAGTTCAGTTTAATAGGCTTTATTAATGATTTTTTTAGGAATTTAATATTAAGCGTTAAATTTTTAATTACAAGAAATATGGAGAAGTCAGATCTGAAGGTAATAAGAATTCACAGCCAGAAAGTATCCATTTTTCATTTCTTTTGCTAGTTTGTCTCAAAGCTTCTCAAACTGTTGTGATTTGCCCACTGCTGACACACAGCTTTGGGACAAATACTTGGGTTTGTCATCTGAAAATCCTGTCAATAGCACAAGAAGTCCAGTGAAAGCCAGTCAATACAAAATCTGCAAGAGTTTCAGGCATTTTCTGCACATCATAAAAGCGTTTGAAATGCTGCCTTGAAGGTTTGGCTTATTGAACACCATTTTTTAAGTGTTCTGTTCTGGTTTTAGCTTATCAAATTAGGTGCATTTACTGTTAAAAAAATGCCATCAGTAGCACTTTAGTGTTGGAAGAGCTGGGGTTGGGAGAGACTTTTCTACACCACCTAACTCATTTTCCCACCCAGGATAAGCTATCCTGCATCTTTTCTGACTGATGTTCTGAAGGAACAGCAGCAATTATGGAGAATCTACCCCTTGACAAAAATGAAAAATAATGCAGTATTTAATTTTCTTCACCACTAAAATACTGCACTTGTCTCAGGATTTCCCTTTCTAGACTGAAAGGTTTGCTGCTTTGTGGGATTTTTCCATCTGAAACAGAGAACCAGTTACCATGAAGTTTCTTTTATCTGGCCAGTGTCTTACCAAAACTTGTGACTTGTTACTTTCAGGTTAACTGCAAAGCATAATTCTCACTTTTTTACTGCATGGCAGAGTTCAGTCTTGCAATTTTTGTCCTGTTCAGTCAGGAAGGTGCAGCCTCAGGTACAAAAACTGGGTGTGCTCTCCTCAAAGAGATCCAGCCTCAGAGGGACACAGATTTAGTACCCCCTGGATCAAACCACAGGAACTGAGGCTGGCTGCATAAACTGCTCTGAAAGGCACTCCACTTTTGCCATCTGCATATTTATTAGCAATGCCATCATGCTTTATTCAAAAGGATTAATACAGAGTACAGCCCTGGGGACAGATCTCCTAAAGGGACATCATGTGTGGTTCAGTCACACGTGTTTGAACAGTCTAAACACACAGTGGCAGTGCCAGCACTTTTATCATCCAGGCTTGTAATCACCTGAAAACTTACCCCCAATTCTGACAGTGTTTTTTTCCACAAAGCTTTTGATTGGTAGTAATCATCTCTCCTGCTGTTTCAAGGGAGAATTTCAGCATTAAAGTACTGGTACTTCCTATCCTGGCTGTCTGTCCCAGCTGAAGCCCTGCTATGGCAGTGAAGTCCTGCATGCCAAACCAGAGCTCCCTGTGTGGAAACAGGAATATCCATGAGGTTTAGCAGTAGGGGCAGAGCCATCATAACGACACCTTTTCTAAACACAGGTTGTAGAGTCACTCATGCAGGTTTCCCCATCAATGCATAAAATATTTTTAAAAATACCTCTTTGACAAGAGATGTGGTTAAATTCCCTGCCACACCAACACCTCAGCAGGCAGATCCAAAGGAATGTGCTGGTTTTGTTCCCCCATGCCGTGAGTTGCCATGGCCAGAGCAGGGGTCTCTGACAGACATTGCTGCTGTTAAATCTCTCCAGCTCAATATTTTGCCTTTAATTCTCACAAGGCCATTTCCTCCCCAACACACATGCAGCAGACATTTGGGAATGCTGCAAGGCACTGGTTTGGCTTTCATCTGTCTGACACTGGCCTGGAGCAGACCTGATGACATCAGGGTTGTTGGATCAAGACAATCTGGAGGCGTTTTAAAAACAGTTCAAGTTCTCCAACATTGATATAATTGATTTTTAACTGGAAGAAGAGGTGAGCAATTGTTTCAAACTGCTCTAGCTTGACACAAAGCCAGGGATGGATTTGCTGAGGTCAGGGCAGTGGAGATAGGGTGAAGGTACAGGGAAGGAATGACAGGGCCAGGAGCAGCAGCTTCTCTGTGGTCAGGGCTGGTGCAGGAGCAGCAGCTGGAGCAGCCACAGCACTGGATGCCCAAGGCCCTGGATCACAGCACACATCCCAGCAAACTGTCCCCTCACACTGGAGAACCAAGGCCCCTGAGGCTGCCCACAGGGGGGATTTGGATCAGGCATCGTAGACTCACAGAATCATTCCGTTTGGAAAAGACCTTTAAAATCATTAAGTCCAACTCAGCACCACCATGATATGTCCCCATATCATGATATTTTTTTAGCACTTCCAGGTGTGATTCCACCACTGCCTTGGGCAGTCTGTTCCAGTGCAGACCAACCCCTTCCATGAAGGAATTTTCCTAATATCCAATCTAAACTTCCCCTGGTACAACCTGAGGCTGTTTCCTCTTGTTCTGTTGCTTGTTAAATACACCAAAATAAACTCTCAGGAAAAAATAAAGAGAGTAATAAAAAGTAAACATTTGGGTTGAATGCACGAGTAATCCATTGTGGCATTTATTGAAACTGGAAGAACATAAGAGAAAAATGTCCATATGTGGGCTAGTAGCAGAGTACTGCATAAAGTCTGACATTTCAGGAAAGGAAACATGCTGAAAGTGAAGAAAAATCTGTCTCTCCAGGGGAAAATACTTAGTCTGTGTTATTTCTGATACCACTGTCTGCTTTGGCTTTTAGGAAATGTGTTTTCCTGTGTTTATGAATTTTAGAGTTTTGCAGTATTTAAGTATATGGAGAAGCATCTTGAAGTCCTGATCTCTAAAAGCCTGATTATTATCTTGTCTGAACAACATCTATGATTGTTACTGAGCTTCTAAAATCTTCCAGTCTCTCACCCGTGGATTCTTGAAGGAAAAGTCAGCTGGTTTACAGTGGCTCATGTCCAAACACCTCTTTCTTCAGTCATATCCCCTCTCATTCCCCACATCCCTCCTATTCTTCCCACCCACCACCATTTTCCTTTTGTCCTTAACAAAACACATTGCTACACGCTCTCTCCCTTCTCTCCCTGGATGTGAAGGAAAATTGGATTTTTTGGGTTTGTTTTTTTTTTTTTTTAATACCCTTGTCAAAGACAGAGCAACACAATTCCAGTGGCTGCTTGACATTAGTTAATCCCATCATCTAATTAGACTCAACTGTAATATGAAAGAACAGAGTTTATTCATTAATCTTCCCATTCCCTAGACAAGCAAAAAATCTGAAATCAATACCAATGGTGAAAAGCTTTATGTAGAATACTAAAAATATCAAGGTATGCCAATATTTTTTGATCAACCTGTACAAATTAGAGCCAAAATAGTTGGCTGTGCCCCATGTTCATATGTGACCAGGCAGCTGATTATTAATAAAGTAAAGGATTTCTACTTCTACATCATTAAAATGCAGATTCTAAATACTTCTTTATAGCAGACAGTGGGATCTTTGTTGGAGTCCTTGTTATAGCCTCTGTTTTTAACATTTATCTCATGTTTTATGTAAATAGCCAGGCACACACAAGTCATTCCAAAAGCTTGTCTTGAGTGTAGGTGTGTTTGGGCTGGGTTAGATTCAGCAGATCAAAATTAAGAAAAACATCTCCAGTCACATTCTTCACAGGACACAGAACAGGAATGGGTGAACATGGAAGACAGACAGAAAGATCCTGGAATTGTACTTTTAACCACAAAGTCCTAAACCAGATGTGCTGGGGAGACTGTGGGATTTCTATCTTCCTCTCAGGAATAAAATCAGCTGAGAAGATCTGGCATGGAGACGACTTAGAAAACCTCTTTGTAGGTATTGCTCTTCTACAACTGCACAAATGTCTTCATCAGAAGGGCTGTGAAGGAGTAGTGCTTGCAAGACAAGCAGCCTGCCAGGGATCTAAGCTTCTAGGGTCCATAGCAACGCAGAAGTTTCTCATTTCTACAGTTTCCTTTTCATTCCTCAGTTTCCCACCTTTACAGGACAAGATCTCACAGCTCAGTCTAGAAATTATACAGGACCAAAGGCATTTCACGAGGGTCTGTGTGTCTGTAGCACAGTCTCTGTCATTCTGGTTTCCAAAGATACAGCCAGTTTTCAGAAGAGTACTTAGAAGAAAGGCAGTGTTTGCTAATATAATTTCATGGCAAAGATGCCTTCTCATGTTTATACATTAAATCATGAAAACGACAGCTACATATGGCATCCAAGAGAACTGAACAAATTAAATTTCTTGTTTTGACATATTTTTGGTGTGAAAAGAAGGAACCAGTATCTTCACAGGAAACAATCTAAAGTCAAGAGCTACCCACCACCAAGAACTCAATCCTATCATCTTTGCATTCCCAGTGCCTCCTTTGAAGCTTCCATTCACCTTTGAAATTCCTATATCAAAGCTAAGTTTGTATCTTAAAAGACCTTCAGTTTTTCTGAAACTTAGTTAAGAGAATCACCCTCTCCTTCCATCAGCCCAGCACAAAGGCTGACAATACCGTGGCACAGCAGGAGTTAAAGGGTTGCTGGAACAAAATTACTGTTCTAATGATGATTACTTTGCTGTTATGTCTGTTACAAAAGGAAAATTTGGAGAGGCTGTTGATCCTTGAAATTTGTTCTTTCACTGTTATGGGAGTTACCAGAAAGATTTCGGAGTGTGGGGTCATTTTTTTACTATTACTCATAAGCAAAACTCATATCTGAAGTGAAATGTACAAGAAAAAAAGGCAGTTAGGAACCTCAATATGCTGTGATGTCTGAGAGGACACAGAGAGACGTGGATATTCAGAATCAAGTGCTTCTCAAAACTCTCACTTTCAAAACAAAAACAATCTCAAACTACTGCTCTAAGACTTCACGTATTGGAGCTAAACTAAAAGCAAAAATGTGGAGTGCTGTGCCTTGGCATAAAGTGATAACAAACAGCTTCTTTACACCTCCAACCTGTGGGAAGGCTTCCACCTGCTCTGGCTGCCCAGTTCACTCTGCTCTCTCCAGAGCTCTTCTTCTTCCCCCCGAGGTCGTGCTCTGCTCCCCATCATTTTGTGCCGGAGCTGATGTTCCACGCTGCACGTCAGCACATGCCAAGCCTTGCTGCACCCTGTCCCTGGTGGTGGCAGTGCCTGGGCATTCCCAAATGCTCTTTTCTGTAGCCACCTCGCTGCTGGAAACAATTCCCCTCATACTCAGACCTTTTGTTTTTAATGCTGCAGGCACATGGGTTTTGTACCCCAGCCCAAGGAGAAGTCCCACGTGGGAATTCCCACTGCCACGTGTCACCAGGGCCATGGTCACCCCAGTGCCTGGAGTTCACCCAGCAGAGCTCCCTCCTCAAGCAGTTTGGCCCACTAGGAAGAGCTGGAGTGGGCTGAATATTCCCTCTGAGACTGCTGTGCAGCTCCCTGCCCTAGGTATGGATGTGAAAGGTTGAGATGAAAAGAGGGAAGGCCCTGCTCTCTGAGAAACATCTGGGCCTGCATAAATACGGGAAAGGAGCCACCAGAAAAGGACAAAACCAGTTCCAGATAAAGGGCCAGGGATTCCCATGTGGATCACCACCCACATTTAACCTGGGGCTGACCAAAAAGGTGTCTTAGGCCATCATCAAAATACCAGTCATTAACTTACTGTGGAGACAGCTCCTCTAACCAGGGGTGGGCTTGCAACAAGGAGGTAGATGACCAATCCTGGCCAGAAAAGAGGTTTTTCTGGATAAAATGGATAGAAGGGCTGGACCATCCCTGGGTTAGACACTGCTGGCAGTGCTGGCACTGGGCCACCAGGCTGGCCAGGATCTGATCTCCAGGGGAAGGGGAAACAATGGCATGCTGAGACCAGCACAGTCTTACTGGGAGCTGAGAAGGACCACACTCTTCTACCTAAACATTCAGAATGAGATTTCAGGCTGTTTTTCCAAGTTGTCTGGGCTCCTGTTTTCAGACATGCTTGAGAAAGGTCACGGGACTGTACTCAGCTGGTGCAAAACAAGGTGGCTGCTACTCCAGAACCCCTGGAGGTGTTGCTTCTGCCCTGAAATGCTCTTTTATTCCTGCCAGAGCATCCAGATGGCACTAACGACATTGCAGGAGTGTGGCACTCACCTTCCAGTACCTGGTGCAGGCTGCTGATGTCCCCCAGGCAGAGTGTGAAGAGTCAGGAAGGTACTGGTTTTATCACTTGATAGAAAGCAGACCGTGCTTCTGCCTTCAGCATGGAAAGATGTGGGATAATCCCAAGCACACACCAACAGGTGCTGCAGCAGAGGCAGAGGGCTGAGGAGAGGGAGAAACTGCAGCCAGTCCTGCCGTGGGCAGCTGAGTGGGAGCAAGGCAGGAGGTGTGAGGGGTTACAGCCTCCGGCAGCGAGGAGCTCACCTGGGCTGAAACACAAAACAGGACCTGCCTGACTTTGGATTTTGGAGGGGTTCCAGTCTCACCTGGAGGAAGAGGAAGAAGGGCACTCCCTCAGCAGTGAGCTGCTGATTAATTAGAGGAGACAAGTGCCAGCCCTGCTGCTGTAATGAGGAGAGGCATCTTCGAGCACTTTCCTCACACACTTGACACTTCCCGTGGTACTTCACCTGACAGGCCACAGGCTCTCTCCCTTCTGCAGAGCAAACATCAATACAGATTAACACCTCCCAAACCTGTCAGGCACCAATACCAGATACAGTGTCCTCCCTCCTGACCTCTATGAGAAACAAGCTTCTAAAACATCCTTTCTTATTGAATTTTAAGAGGAGATAGAAATTAAAGCTATAAATACAGCTGCTAAGTACAAACACAAAAAGGGAAAGTGTGAAAAACCTTAATGCTGATATAAGTTAAGGCAAAAATGAAGATCGGGATGACAGGAAGGAAATATTTAAAAACAGAGAAGGGTGGAAAGGGCAACTGTTGAATCCTGAAGGATAAAACATGATAAGGATTTTTCAAACAATCTTAATATAAAGGAAATTTTCCAGATTGCAGTGGAAGCTCTTGCCTATAGAACAGTGTGTCTACAGTCAGACACTTTAAGAATTTTTTTTTTTTCTGAAACTACAAGACCAAATGATAATTAATACCCTATTGTGGAAGATAGAAGGTACACTTCAAAAACAGCCTCTTCTTCTTGTCTCCATCAGCTGCCTTCCTGGAGTGCTCCATTTGTTTTTAAGTGGACTCTTAGAGAATGCTATTGAAGACTTAAGAGCCCTCAGTAGCACTTTTTCATCTTCTTACCCTGCTGCCTGCTTTAGGCATCTGCAGCAGAGTCACATGCTTGAACTAAAATGTCACCTCCCTGCTCCTCCTCCTCCTCAGCACCCGGGTGACTCCTCCCAGCACAGCACTCAGGCTGCTGGGATTCACCACCTAAATGAAGAGAGGGTTTTTTACTTTTTAATTCTACCCAACAAACAAATCAACCGAGATCTTCTCGCTCCTTTCAGCCACTTCTGGAGCTTGCTTTTCTGTCCCAGTCTTTCCCTTCCCACTGTTGTGCTCACAAAGAACAGGGAAGGAAAATATTGAGATGGGGAGATCAAGGCAGGGACAGGAGCCAACCTGATGAGTGGGAGAAACGCACCAGGTTAATTCTACCTAAGTGACAGGGCCAGAAGCAAGTTTGGGAAAGAGCTCCCTGGACTCATCCCTACCATGCTGCTTCAAGACTCAGCCCTGCAGAAGGGAGCAGCTATTCAGCTACAGGAGGTTCTCTATTTTCCTTGTCTATTTAAATTATATTTATGACTTTGGCCTAAAAGGAACCATTCCATTACCTAATCCCTGGCTGCAGAAATAGCCACAGGTGCTGCGGGCAGGGCTGGGCTCTGTGAAGCTCAGCTGAGGAGAAGGGCACACAATTCTTGCAGGCATTGACTGTTCCACTTACAGCACTGATTGGCTGTTAATCTTAAAAGCAATTCATCTTTCTCATGCTTATTGATTAAAAAAATGTAGAGTCCCTGACAGCGACATTGTTGCCGACCTTGGGAATTGTTTTGTGGTTGCCAAAAAGGCAAAATAAGCCCCACTCCCTACAGCTGTTCTGTCAGGAAGCCTTACTTGACTGCCATGCTTCAAGTTTTTAATTTTTCCATGATGACATGGAAGAAGAATTTGTGTGGCTGGCACAGCACAGCCAGAGCAGTTACAGCCCCTTGCTCTATTTCCAGGTGACTATTCCTGGGTACCACCTTGAAATAAATGGAGTTGCCTGCTGTGTTAGAGACATTTATCTCTAAGGAATGTTGCATTTATTGGAAAAGCTGAGTGAAAAGAGCTCTCATGAATCTGAGAGTGGAGATTAGACTTGTTGCCTTTAGATTAAACCTCTCCTAATTAACCTTCCAATTAACCTCACATCACTCCTTTGAACAAGACCATAAATACAAATGTTACTACATTCGCTTTTATCCGAGAAGAGTGTTTGCTAGATGGAATAATGATAGATGGCCATAATCTACAGAGAATTATGTTAGCAAGAGTTTCAAGCTCTGCTCTCAGTCCCCAGGAGTAGCAGAGAGGGCACGGCTGCCCTGACAAGCACAAAACACAAAGCACAAAATTTTCTCCTCAGATTTTTGTAAAGTGAACTCTGAGATGCCGAATCACTTGAAAATACTGGCCACATTTGCCAGGTTTAAAGAGAACCTGAGCTGAAAAGCTATGCTGTGGAGAAATTAAGGAAACCAAACAAAACCTAACCAACCCAGTATCCGTCAGACAGGAATCAATGAATCTGCAACAACAAGGCAATGCTCCAAAGGAAATCGTCCTCTCCCTCCTGTGAGCAGGAGCAGTTCTGCTCCAGAGGACACTTTTTTTAAGTGATTCCCGATATGCTGAAACATCCTTTTCTCCTTATCCTTATCCTTACCTTATCCTAACAGCCCCTACCTTTTTTTGCCCTCTCGAAGACTTTTTCCCTGATTGAAAAGTTCTTTCTGTTAGAGACGATGTTCTGCTGAATGTGCAGGTGGTGAGGACAGATCCTGTTTAAAAACTGGAAATAACTTTGTGTGAACTTTCAGTCTATGAACGCTTTCAATACCGGGTTTCCCTTCCTTACTGTTTGCCTGAGCAGCAGTGCCTTTGTATTTAAGGGATTTCACTGCTACCTCCCCTTGCTGAGCAAGTTTCCCGTGTCACTGGTTTCCTCTGGGCAGCTCTCTTGTGCTCATGGCACTCAGCCAGTGACCATCCTGCAGCCCCACGTCATCCCTGAGGGACAAACAGGACAGGGACCAGGGTGCCACCCAACCCAAGCAAACCCCAACAGCCTCCAGTGGTGCTGACCTCCTCCATCCCCTGAGAATTCCCATTCCTCTGCTGGGCCTGTGGGAAACACAGGAAGACTTTCAGTGCCACATTCTTAAGGCAATGCCCCCTCCCCAGTTTTATTGGCCAAACCAAGAGCACATCCCTCAGTTCTGGTGCTCCCATCCAAGGCTCTGTTTCTGTTGTTAGTACCTGTTCTCCAGGCTGCAGCAGCACACAAGTCATGCTCCCTCAGCTCTCCTCTCAGAGATATCCCTGTGATGCCTTGGGAAGGCTGACCTAGAGCAGAGGCTGGGCAGAGTTAAAGAATAAAGCAGGGATTTATTAAAAGGCCTCCATGGATCCACCTTGGGCAGCACAAGAGCCCAGCCAGGGCTGCACCCAAGATGAACCAAAATGGGCACAAAATGGATGCCTGGTCATGGGGTCTGTCACTTTTATAAGTTCTTCTCCATTTGCATATTGGAGTTAATTGTCCATTCACAACTTTAGCTTGAAGTCCCATGCTTGTTTTTCTTTTTTCAATTCACTGTTGTTTGTGCTCTTGGGCCTGAAATTTGGATCATTTGTCCTTGGTGCCCAGCTAGAGAAGGAATTGTTTTCTCTCCCTATTCTGTGAAGAGAGTCCACCATCCCCTAATATAAGAAGTACACACTAAAGCAGTACAGAATCTGAAAAATATAAAAGCTAAAACCTGAGGCATCATTTGCACTCTCAGGTACAAATTCCTCCTTCTTCCTCCTCACACTTCCCTCCCAGTTTCATTTCCAGCCTTCCCTTAGGTTCCAATGAGTTGGGAAGTGCCCATTTCATTTAAATCCTACTAACCAATGTGTCTTTTGTGTCACAGCAGCCTTTTCCCGACAGATTTAGGTTTGCATTAGCTTTTTGAACATGCGTTTGTACATACATGTCTGAGACCTCTTCCAGGATTAGAACTGCCAAACTCATACCAAGAGAAATGTCTCATTAAAATCCATCTCTGCTCACTTTCTCCAGCAAAAGGAACCAGCAGTGGGGAAGAATTTAAACATCACTCAAGCTCCAGGGAAAGGTAACAATTTTTAATTCTCATACTGATTTTTTGGGCAGCATTCTGGCACCATTTCATTTTCCCACACTATAATTCAAATTGTCTGAGTATAGTTTCTTGCTTTTCCCTAGCCTACAGTTCAAGCCAGGAATGCTGTATCCTAAAAAAAAAAGAGTGATGCTAGGATACATTACTGTGCTGCCACAGCAGCTTACCAAGAACATGCACCTATACCTGCCTGTGCACAGAAATAACCACCCTTACACAGGCACTGGGGATTCTGAATACACAGATAAAGCAGGGAATGAAAAAGGAAGAAGAAGAAAGAAAGAAAGAAAGAAAGAAAGAAAGAAAGAAAGAAAGAAAGAAAGAAAGAAAGAAAGAAAGAAAGAAAGAAAGAAAGAAAGAAAGAAAGAAAGAAAGAAAGAAAGAAAGAAAGAAAGAAAGAAAGAAAGAAAGAAAGAAAGAAAGAAAATATCCATTTTACCAAGGAATATGATCTTCCTTTTTGTTTGTTCTCAGACGAAGAAAAGTTCTCTGCCCTGCAGCAGCTCCAGGTTCTCTGGTAAATTTTTGTCTCTGGACAGAATTTGGAACAACAGGGCCATGTTTAACAAAAACAGAGCCATTAAAACTGGCAGAACAGCTGGAAAATCAGGCTTTTCAAAGGACACATGTGGCTCACCGGACAAAACCGGCTACCAGAGGGAGCTAAAATAGTGGAGAAAATAAAGAATACCTGCAGTTAAAGGAGCTTCCTTAGTCCTGGGCTCAGCACTAGAGCCGAGGGCAAACACAGGATGGAAAGTTGCTCTCCAGCCCCCTGTGAGCTGTTGGGTGGGACCTGCAGAAACAGGGATTCATATGGAAATACAGGATGTGACTTCGAAGAGTGCCTGTAAATATTAACGTTTGCTTTTTCAAGTTCTGACACTTCAATAAATAGCCAGAAGTAAAAGAAAGTTTGTGTACGTTCTGGAATGTTTTGCAAAGAGCTTCAAAGATGAAAACAAGCACCCTGTCAGTCTGACCCTTGCAGAGCATCAAGCAGAAAGGTCGAATGTTCTCGGAACAGGAGTAAATGTGGTCCTTTCAGCCAAAGTAAAAACAAAACCTACTCATTATATGTAATTATTTAGCCAGCTTTCCTTGGAGGAAGGTTTTTGTCATGCATTTGCATTCAGTTAACTTGGGGTATGTTAAAGATTTACAAATTCAAATACAGAAGGAAAAATGAGTTTCCAGTGGGAGAAAGGTCCTGCAGGATGCCACTGTAACCAAATTCTGAATTCTATGGTTTCTAAAGAACAGAGACTTAGCTCTGGCTTTCTCAGAATCACAGATTATCACAGAATTCCAGGATGGTTTGGGTTGGGAGGAACATTAAAGCCCATCCAGTGCCACCCCTGCCATAGGCAGGACTTCCTTCTTCTGAAGGAAGATTTTCTGTAAAATCAAATTGCCACTAAAAAAATTTGTAAAGACAGACCACCATCACCTTCCCAATAAAACAAGTACTGCTCTCATATCCAAAGTGAGATTACACTGAATATATAATATATAAGGAAGGTTGTCCGTTCTTAAACTTCCAGTTTACCACCTTTTAACTCCTTTTAAGTTCATCAACTCCCATATTTTTCTTACTGTGAGACAAAATTTCATTCAAGAAAGAAATATTCCTTTGTATCTTCATTGGGTATATGTACAAACAAACACGTAGAGGGGGAAAACTGGCAAAACAAAAAGCATGTTACAGACACAGATATTTATAAAATGGACAAAAATATTTGGATCCCCTGCACCCTACTACTTTCTCCCCTCATCCCCTTCTCCTCCTCTGTCAAGCATAATTACTCTCAAATATCTGCAGCAGACTCAGAGGTTTTTCCATGTCATCTGTGAGTCTTCCAGCACTGGGGTTTTGCTTTCCAATATTTTGGATCTTCCTACCATAATTTGGGCAATGGGAAAACAGAAAAAAACTTAAACTGAGCCAGAGGTTCTCAGCATGAGGGACCACTCAGGTCAGTGCACTCAAAAGCACTATCAGGTGCTCCTTCACCACCAGAACAACAATTAAATAACAAAATCAAGTAAAGAGAGCATTTGAGGGGTAGCCTGGGAAGAACAGCCAGAGAATAAGTTTAGCTTATTATTTTGTGGAAATAGATCCCATAATACTGCAAACTGTCCTATTCTCCTGCATTAACACTTCACTGTTACTGTTCTTGTGTATTTTGCTGATGCTGGGCTTAATTTCCAGATGTGGTGAGCATCTACCACACAAACATAATCCGAGAAGTTCTCTGGACACTCTGGCAATCTGATCATCAGGACATACACAGATCTATTAATATTTCATCCTGATATGTATTTTTAATCAAAAGATCTTAAAGTCCAGTTAAATCTCCAGTTATATATTCCAGTCCTTAGATGTTTCATTAATAGTTTATAGGATACAGACCTCACACACAAATGTCAAGATTGTAATGATTTACATGGATTTCTAGGATGATGAGGACACACTAAAATGAGCTCTGTATCTTAAAACTTAGCAGCAAAGCACCATTCACCATTTTAGAAGCACAGCTACAAATGTAAAAGTTTCCATAAACAGAAGACACAGTGACATTTCAATAGTTTATTTCAATTATACCATTGCAGTGCTCACTGTAGATTCAGACTGGAAAGAAGAAGAAAAATGGAAAAGAAAGCAAAACATTCAGGATCTCTGGGACATCCAGATATTTTAGAGCACCAGTTCCCAGGGTGTCCCAGGCAGAGGCCTGGATTTGAAACCAACAGTGAAAACACACTTAACTTCTCCTAATATATCTCAGTCTTATTCTGTTGATTTGGACTAAGCATTTGATGATTCATAACTCCAACCTCCTGCACAATTACATCAAACCAAATAAAAGAGAATTCCTATGACTGCTGTATTTATTTTAATGGGGGAAGAAAAGGTAAAAAAGGCTACTCTGTGTAGAGACAAATCAATTTAAATTCTAAGAGGGAAGGAGGAAAGGATTCCACAGTGAAAAACTGAATGCTGATGACAGGAATACTGATAAATTAAGAGAGATTATTGGTTTGACACTTTTTTTATCTTTTAGTTAGCAGGTTTTTTCACTCTTTCAGTGAAGAAATTTTGCCTAATATCCTAACTAACTCTCTCCTGGTGCAACTTGAGACCACTGAGGCTACTGGACTGTCACAATCCGCAAAGCCGGATTCGTGATGGTTCGTTTTATTGATCTCAGAGCACAAAAAGGCACTGCAGGGGTCACAACAGTGCACTTTATTAAATGCTCATCAACACTGGTATGCGATAGAGGGGAGAGAAAAGGAAACAAATTATAGAGAGAAATAGAAGGGGTAGGGTTATAGCTACCAACACAGATGACGAAATCCACACAGCCATCCGCCGATGAAGACGTCTTCTGTCTGTTGGGGAGAGCTCAAGGGAAAAGTCAGGTTAGAAAGTCTTTTTATAGTCTTTCACAAAGCAAGGGGCACGGGGCCAAAAACAGAGAAGATTTGTGGCCATTTGGTGTGAGGATGGTTGCTCAAAGAGACAGGTACGAGGTATATCCAAACAGATCACCGTGACTGGCACCGGTTTCCTTAGAAATGAATACCAGTACCAGCAGTACCAGTTATCAGCAGGCACATTTTGCAATGTTTGCAACATTCTTTGGCAGTCCTCCTGTCTCAGCCAGGCCAGGGTCTCTGAGTGGTCTCAGTCTCAGTGTTCGGAGATGATTGTGAGGCAAAAATGAGGGATTTTCGGACCATCTCTTACATGGACAGTGCACTGTAAATCATAATTTTTACTTACCAGCCGTGTGTTACATGCTTGGTGAAAGAATTCAGTCTTTTGGGGTAAAAACCTCCAAAGTATGAACTCTAGCAAGTTGTATTTCTTGGGGCTGATTAGAGCAGCTGTGCAGCAGCTCCATAGTCAGTGATCAGTCCAACCCCAAGCCCAGAATAATCAATTCCAAACTGAAGTGATTTGTCAAAGGTAGAAACAGGCACTGGTGGGGCTGGACCACAACAGAGCCATGGAGCTCCTCCAGGGCTGGAGCCAGGCTGGGAGAGCTGGGGGTGCTCATCTGGAGAAGGTTCCAGGGAGAGCTCAGAGCCCCTTCCATGGCCTAAAGGGGCTCCAGGAGAGCTGGAGAGGTGTGGCAGCCTCGGCGGCCTGCTCGCGGAATAATTAGCATGACTCCATGATTCACAGAAGGCTGACACACCAAAATCCTACTTTATTAACAAAACCATTAAATTTATAGACAATTACAATAGGGATAAACCCAATTGTTCCTCTAATTAAAGCACCATCACCATTGGCTAATTAAGAAACCACCCCTTGGGGTAAACACATGTTCCCAAACACCAAGAGCATCAAGTTAAGATAACTTATTGTTTATCATTCTTTCTCTGACCTTCTCACAGCTTTTCCCAGGACAATGCTTGGGAAACTCTGTTGTTCTCTGTGGCCATTACCACAGAGAGGGACTGGGGACAAGGGATGGAGGGACAGGACACAGGAAATGGCTTCCCACTGCCAGAGGGCAGGGATGGATGGGATATTGGGATGGAATTGCTCCCTGCAAGGGTGGGCAGGCCCTGGCACAGGGTGCCCACAGCAGCTGTGGCTGCCCCTGGATCCTTAGAAGCGTCCAAGGCCAGGCTGGATGGAACTTGGAGCAACTTGGATAGTGGAAGGTGTCCCTGCTGTGCTTTCCCTCTCCTTCCTGGGTTCACTGTGCTGGGAAGACCCAGTGTTATTATGTAGCATGGTAGTATTGAGGAAAAAAAAGCAAATGGTTGCTTTTATTATAAAAGAATATATATTTTTCCCTCAGTACTATTTTCTTCTGGGATGGATGCTCCCTGTAATCCTTAGTCTTCACAGCACGTTTTCTTTAAAACAATAGATTAAGTTAATAACCCCTTTAAAATATATAAAAGGAACATTTGTGTGGCATATGAAAGACAAATATTTGAGAAATATTTGACAAATATTTCTTCTCTAACTCCTTCAGTATTTCCATTCCCAGGGATGTGCTAAGTGTGCCAGGGGCTATTTCTCTCATACTTTGATTCCTCATTCCTAGAAACTCTTTCAAAGGCTGGGGTTTTTAAAATTATTTTTTTCCATAAAGAAACACATTATTTGAAAATCTGATTAACATTGACTAAAGTTTTTAATAGCACAAACTTCTCCCTTTAGCCCCTAATGACACCTCTCTATTCCACTTTACTCCGTAAAGATGAGACAACTCATCACCTCTTCCCCTGGTAAGTTTCCTTCTATTCCAAGAGTTAATTAACCTTTTCTACCCATTTTTCCTCTTTATTTTTGAGGTTGACCTGTGTTTTTTCCCAAACCTCATCTATTTTTTCCAGCTACAATGCATCACTTGGTCTAATAAAAGAGATTTCGTATATCTTCTGTGAACCTCAGCTCTTCCAAGCCTCTGGACAAGTGCAGTTCCAAGCTCACTTTCAGGAGTTCCTGACCACAGCATCCTTCTCTTCCAGAACTAGATGGAATCACTTTATTCAGTCTCTCTGCAGGTTTGCTGGTTGAAAAGCCCACAAAGTTGATTAGCAAATGATCATATTTAGTGCCCAAGCTGTATTTTCTACATTTATCTGGCCTGCTGAGCCATGTCTCAAATTTCAGGAAATCTATACAACATATTTAAGAGCAACCACAGCAAATGTCCAGATGTATGTGACTTATAATTACAGGATTTGATGCACTTTTTTTACTCCCTTGCTGAACACAGGTGTTTTTCTAAGGCTGTTTGCAAAATCCAGAAAATGTGAAGTGAGGTTTGCTCCATGCAGGAACTGGGAAGAAATTTCTGTCTCAAAGATTACTGCCTTATTTTCACACAGAATTTTTTTTTTTTTTTTTGCTGAATATGTGGTGCAGTCACTGCTTTTTAGGCAAAAAAACTTGTGATTAAAATATCTAAACCCAGTCCTGCTAAAAATGAGCAACGGGCAAATATGGTGAGCAAAGGTGCTATTTCAAAGATAGGAGTGACTTTTTGAGATGGTGTGAATGAGCTTCCAAACCTTCTTGCTCAAATACAAACAGTAGGGGTGTCACTCCTCTGAAGTCCAGCTCACGTCGTGTCCAGGCTCTCCAAATCCTTTTGGGACATTTTTCTGCCACATGTCAGGGCAGTGGGGCACAGATCTGCACTGCCATGACCAGAGTAAATGCTCAGCTGTCTGCCCTCCTTCCAGGAGAGGAATTCCATCAAATCAAGAATTCAGAATCCTCCTTCTCAGTCCCTGGGAGCATTTCAGCATCAAGTGGGATTTTGCTGATATTTCCTTGTAGCCTTCAGATGCACCAGGGCACCAAAGGCCGTGTCCAGCCTCTGCCCTGCCAGGGGCTGACACAGGGACAGACACCCACACTGACCTCTCAGAGTGGCACCAGATCAGTGGCACGATCCCACATTCCCTGCAGGTTGCTCCCTCTGGAGATGCTTTAGCTCTGCCAAAGTTTTCTGCTGTTGCTTGGGCAGACCCTTCCTGTTGGTAGCCTCCTCGTTCTGTAACACTGAGCACAGCCTCACACCAACGCATCAAAACAGGTACTGCATGGTGGGAAATCAGGGCTCCTGAGTGACTGACCAATGTGATCAAGCAGAAGCCATTTATTGTTTACATTACACACACTTTTTAGACTCTACAAACTACTAAGTACACACTTCTTGATTGGTGCCTTTGTCTTATTCTCTCATCTTCTACCTCCATTTCTCAGTGGCTGCGATTGGTTACCGTGCAGGTGTTCTACAGTCCTGTGCTATCTACTTCTTGTAATTCTGGTGTGCGGTTTCTCAGCTTCTTCCTTCTTATTTTAGCTTATGTCTCAGTATTTAGTTTATCTCTCTTATTTAGTTTATGTCTCAGTAACCTTGATGAATTCCACCGTGCTCTGAGAAAGTTCTGATCAGTACATTGACAGAGGGTATGGCTGGTGCACACTGATGCCTGAGTTGTTCAGGTACATTGCTACAGTACTGAAGTACAGCACTATCAAAAAGGGTTTTGCAATACATTAAACACGGTTTTACAATACATTTGTGCATAAACTGGCATTTAAACACAAGGAGAAAAACCAATGAAAAGGAGTCTCACAGCTGGGCATCCTTTCATGAAATGTTGAGGAAAGCTAAGAAAATATTAAAAAAATTTCTGTCTAGAGGCAGAAGGTAAACAGAAGGTTTTACAGACTGAAAATGAAGCCAAAACACTTCAACAGACAGCAATAAATAAGTTAAAAAGGAAGAAGGAAAAAAGAAAGAACAAAACAACTCCCAGAAAGGTATTTAACATAAAAGAGCTGGATTAGCAGGATCTTCCAAACAAATGAGAAGGGGCAAGAAAGGGACCAGATGTTGTTAGCATCCTAGCATATATTTTATGAGCTAGACATTATGTGAAATGTTCTGCAAAGAATACCTGTAATCTACACCCCTTTTCCCCAAATAAATTGTTGTTTGAGGTTCCCTTCTCTTGCTGTACATGACTTGGGTGTAAGACGTGTGAACACAAATGCAGTCAAAGGTGCTTTAAGTGCACTTCACAGCAGCTCAGGCTGGAATGGAAAGCCAGGGTTATGCATCTAATTTTTAGCTGTGCTGGATACATGATTGCCTCCTCGAGTGGCAATCACAAATTATTATCAAAGGGCAACACAAATGGCATTCAGATTTCAGTGCCTGAGCTCATTATGACATTTAGCGCACTTACTGCTCATTGTGAGTTTTGTTGATTGCTGCTTATCCACAGATGATAAATATTGCAGAGCACCTCAGACAACCAGAGCCATTTTCTCCAGTTCTGTATCCCAGTTGTCTCCTTGTTTTGTGGGTAATTTGGCTGTGCTGAGCAGCTCTACAGGGAAGAGGCAGGAGGGACCTGGCAGCCAGCTCGGGCTAGGTGTGACATCACCTGTCCAACCCCATGCAGAAGCTGAGGTCAATTTTCATGAAAGCAGACGCTGAATGAAATGTTGCAGACTTTCTGAGGGACTGAAAGCCAAATGCTCCCATTTTGTCACAACCTTGGGTGCAGTCAGCCACTTCAAACCCTCTCACCACAAGAGAAGTACAAGGACAATTCAGCTGAGGTGCATTTCCCTGTAGGAGCAGAAATCAGAGAGGGGAAGGATGGAACTGTGGCCTTGGCAGGGGAATTTGGAACTAAGTGATATTTAAGGTCCCTTCTGACTTCAACCATTCTATGATTTTATTTCAGAGTAGCAATTAAATCTTCTAAATATCACCTTTAAAAGGCAGAATTTTGAAGACATTATTTTTTTTCAGGCCAAAACCAAACCTGTTCATATCTTTCCATTTGGAGATGAAAACCCTGACTGTGCAGGTCAGTGAGTTGGATGTGGGCTGGCACTGTTGAAAGCCACAATCAAATCCCTGCCTGCTGATTAAGCACCACTCCAAGGCAAGTCAAACTCTGCAAAGGGCATTCACCAATTATAGAAACAACCAAGTGGTGTCCCAGGAATGGATCTGTTCCACAAGACTGGTTTGATTTAAGTCTCAGGCAGTGCTGCTTTGCAAGAAATGCTCTGTGTGTGCTTGGGAAAGGTGAGAGCCTCTTGGCTGGGGCCAGGCTTGCTCTGTCAGACACACATTTGGTGAGGTCCTGGAGCTGCTGTGAGTAGGAGGAGTTCCCTGGTGTGCAGAAGTCAGACATCACTTGCACACCCCTCAGAAGGTAATGCACGAAACATTTGCCAGAATTTTTTCTGCAACAGGCAAAATCTCTGTAAAAAATAGCCATTTCATTTCCCTGAGCCAATAGAAGCTTTTCCTAATGGGTTAATCAGTGGAAAGACTGCTCTGAATTGTGCATTTTTTTACATGTGTCTTGCTCACTCTAATTTGAGCTCCCTGCACTGCCCAGGAGAAAACCCTTCTCAGGATTAGCCAGCACCTCTCAGTGATAATGAAAATTACTCTGTTTAATGCTCCAATGCAAACCATCAGGAGCTTTCCAAAGCAGAATAGCACACAGTAATATAGGCATTAAACATGTGAAAGAGAGTAAGATGGGATTTTAGGGAGAGGTTTGAGGGTGGGCAGGCCCTGGCACAGGGTGCCCACAGCAGCTGTGGCTGCCTCAGGATTCCTAGAAGTGTCCAAGCCCAGGCTGGACAGCGCTTGGAGCAGCAGCCTGGGATAGTGGAAGGTTTCCCTGCACATGGCAGGGGATGGGACTGGATGGTCTTTAAGGCCCCTTCCAACACCAAACATTCTATGATATTATGGCTTTGTCTTTATTCTAAGTATTTCTTCTTTCTTCCTTAGCTATCTGTCTTAGCTTACCTTCTTATCTTACTTTCTATTTCATGCAACAGCTGGACCAAAACCAACCTCAAGAACTCATCAACCCATACTTGACTCTAAAAGAGGATCCTCTGTACACAACTCTCAGACAACTGGAGTTTATAGAGTTTCAGAGAGGTTTTCAAAACATTCAGAGAGGAGCTATTGCAGTACTTCCTGTTTTGGTTTGAAAAGATAGGTATCTGTTAAGGAAGGTAGGATTTATTTTTTTTTTTTTTAATGGAAAATGTAAACTCTTTCTTTTTAAAGTATTATAATTTTGAAATTAAGGGGGTTTTAGGTAAAAATATGGGAATGGGAATAATTGGTTTTTATTAGTAAAACAAACAAAATAAATAAACAAAAAAGAACTAAATGTAATAGTATAAAAAAAAATTGATAGAGTCAGAATACAACTTGACACCCTGTGGGTCAGGGTGGTGGTAGTAGTCTCATTGAATGGTGGTTGTAGTTTTTTTGGAGTGATAGATGTGGTTTTGTTGAAGCAGGGATCTTGTAGTAGAGTCTAGTTTCTTCTGAAGGTCTGGTGGTGGTGTAGATGGACCTGGTCTTCTTTTTGGAATCCAGTGGAGAAACAGCTGCTCCTCTGGGAATCCAGTGGAGAAGGTTGCTTTGGTGTTTTAAAAGTTCAGATTTTATCTAGCATGGGATGCTTGGCTCCTCCCCCTGGGCAGAGCTTCTCTCAATGGCCCATTAACAGACGATATTTCCCAGAGTGGGGATTGGTTTGTGGAAGAGATAAGTAAATTGCTTAATTAACAGAAGATAAACTGTACTACCCTTAACAGATGGTAAGCAGAATACACCCTTATCTTACAATCTAGGATATTCCCTATCCTATATTGATCACTGATCATCCCTGTTTAAGTCACAACCACAAAAACAGAGGAAAACTTGTTCCTTTCTTTCTGCTGTTTTCTGTATCACTTCCCTAAGCTCATACTAACAACAAACCTATGTCCTTTTATTCTGTGACATTTTTAACCCCACCAGCGTCAAAGCAGTCTGCAAAGCAGATGCCAGCCCTCACCCACATCGATCAAACATTAAAATATACCTGGGAGAAGCTGAGGTAGAGCCAGGGGCTTCCCTGCTGTGGCTGTGTTTGAGCCCCCCCAGGTGTGTACCCACCATGGCAGCAGTAACCAACACCTACCAACCAGAATCCCTGTTCAGATCATGCCCCAGAATGATTTCACTTTCCCAGCAGACTTTTCCCTAGGTTGGTAGCTAGCGGGATGAAATAGTGCTGTCCAAGAAAGGCACACAAATCAGCTTTGCCTCAAGCACAGTATCTTGGACTGAAGATAAACCCAACCAGAGACCCTGGCAAAGAGGTGAGAGAGTTGACTTTTCTTACAAACATCACAGGTTGCTAAGCTGTGGCCCAAAGAAAACTTCAGCCATTAAAGCCACCCTGGCTGGTGTGCACTCTCCTTTATCTCTTCTGAGATCTCCTTGCTTTTGTTTGCCAGAGGAAACACAGTGGTCTGTGTTTTAAGTTCTTCCTGGAGGTATTGGTAGTCACAGAGAAAACCTGATTAAAAACTTCTCCTGCCATGTTGTTCCTCTATCACACGATGCAATGATTTACATTAATAACAGCAGAGTGCAGAGAAGACCTGCTGAGCCTTTAATAAACTTCCTTTTTCCAATCACTTAAAACATTCTTTAAAGTTGCAACTGAAGTAATACAAAGCCTGCATAACAGTACACTTGACATTTATGAGCTTGGCAATAAATCAGATTTTTTGTTTTTACAATGTCTGCTTTTGATTAATTGTAAAAGTTTACTATAAATACTTCCAGACAAACAGTAGAATGGTTAATAAACTGTATTCTCCTTGCTAATACCTTAAGTCATAATGGAGCCTTAAACTATATACATTAAATTCAAAGTACTATAAAAAGCCAAATGCTTACAAGTTTCATTACCATGTTCATTAGAGAATAATTGTGAGGCAGCCTGAATTTCCTCTAGCCTTGGCAACTATTAATGCAATGCACAATTCTGTACGGGTTTTAAGATAAAAGCTCCAATGTTCAAACGTAAACAACATGTGTAAAGCATCTTAAACCCCCTCATTTTTGATAATAGAACATGATTATGTTAAAATAGCAAGAGACTGTAATCTAGATTTGAAAGTCTAGGAAGAAAACCTTCACTATTGTTATTTTTCAGCATAACACAAGTGAAACGCAAGGAATGTAATTATGCCAGAATTCTGCCACAGGAAAGACCTGGCACTGGGCTGTGTGGAGTGCAATTCCATCCCTCTAGGAAGCTGTCTCACCTGCTACTCATGGGTCCTTCCCTGGGAGGGTGCCAGAGCTGAAGGCTAATGGAAATATAATGAACAGCTGCAAATTAAATTATGCCGTTATAATGTGGCATTATTTGGCGTAAATGATTTCGTTGCAATTAAGAAAACAGCTCCACAGCCCGCAGCAGGTGGTTGCTGGTGTAGCAGCACCAGGTAAGTTGGCCTGCTGACAGGAAAGGCAGCAAGAGGGAAGATTCTGCATGCAGAAGCAGGTTTGCTCTCCAGCACAATAAACATAAAGCTGCATTATTAAAGGAGTAACTGATATTGCAGACAATCAAAGTAGCCACTGTATAAACACTCCTGAAGTGTTTGTCTGACTGAGTGCAGAGGCTACATCCAGACCTGTGTAGTGTTCAAATCTCATTAGTGCCTCACCAAAGAGGTGAGAAATGATGGATGTGCCAGGCTTTGTTTTCTGCCTGAGAGTTCACTGTTCTCCTAATTACTGCGTGCTACTAAAATCAGCATTTTTAGAAGCTCCTTTTGCTTGCAGTTCTGCCACTTGCAGACAGTCCTGCCACACTCAGCAGTTGAAATAAATCCGATTTTACAATAGTTTGGAGAAGAGCATTCAAAAATCATGCTCTCAACACTTTCCACTCTCTGGTGGTTTTTGGGTTGCACTGTAACTCATTTTTACCCCAGGAAAACATTGTTTTCATTAATATGTCTTTGCCCTAATTGCTTGTGAATTTGTTACATTTTAAAAGCAGCCACCATCCTCTATATGAGACAGACAAAGTACTGAACAAGAGAAAAATAAGGTAAATGCTCCTTACGGTTGAATACAAAATAAATAAAGAGGGCATCTTCCAAAAGGTCTCTTGGTCTATTCCATTCATGCGTGAACACACAGCGCTGACGCACGTCACAGCTCTTTAAGATGTAACTGCAATTTCCATATAAATGAGGAACTCAATTTCTTCCAAACCATTAAGCCAAGGCCAGGTTGAAGCTACCTGGGATAGTGGAAGGTGTCCCTGCCCAGAGCAGGGGGATTGGAACAAGATGAGCTTAAGGTCCCTTTCCACGCAAAACACTCTGGGATTCCATGTTTCTATGGAACATTTCCCCTCATCCCAAGGGCAGTGCAAACATGCTAACAGCACAGCAGAAGGCAGCACAGAAGAGTCACGGAGGGCAAATCCTTCAGGTGACAAAAAAATCTACCCAGTCACAGGGGACAACTTGTTTGTATACACCAAAAGCAATGCAACAGCAAAGGGAGAACACGCTTGTCAATGGAATCCATTCAGTGCAAATTCACCAGGAACAGGAAAAAAATATTTTTAAAATTCATATAAGTGGACTCAAAGCATTTATGGTGACTCAAGACAAACCTGAACACATACCCAAGCCTTGAGAGGTTTTTTGGGCTCTATTTTCCAGCTGGTCAGCAGTGGTGACCCCAGGGCTCAGTCCCAGGCCAGTCCTGTTTAACAAAAGGGTCTCAAGCCATGCCAGGGGAGGTTGAGGCTGGACATCAGGATGACTTTCTTCCTGGAAAGGGTTGTAAATCATTGTCACACGCTGCCCAAGGCAGTAGTGGTGTCACCATCTCTGGAAGTGTTCCAAAAACTTGTGGATGTGTCACCTGGGGACGTGGGTTAGTGGTGAACAGGGTGATGGTGCTGTTTGGACTTTATGATCTTGGAGATCTTTTAATGACTCTGCGATTCCATGTTTCACAAACTCTCTTTGCTTCAGTCTAATAATTCACTCCCTTTGCAGAGCAGAAGTCAGCAGCCCCTGGGCAGATGTTTTCCCAGATCGTGCATCAGAGATTTTCCCAGCATCCCTCTGCAGACCCTACAATCAGCTGCCATTTGAGACAGGTCAGGGGAGCTCTGCCCTTGTCCAAGTTGCAATTCCTTTGTCTTGGAAAGAACCCATTTGAGAGCAATAACGTAAACACCTGATATCAGGGATTCACCTCAGTTGAAGTTCTGAGGACAGAGTGCATTATGCTTGTTGCTCAAAACCAAGGCAGTGCAGCTCTTCTCTGTCCTTGAAGAATGTCTATAAACTGAGCATTTTAGAACTAAACCAGCAATTGAGATCTTGCTGCTGTTCTCACCCACTGCTACCACTAGACACCACCTGCACATTTAGAAAACATCCAATAAAAACAAGAATGCCTAATAGAACAAGAAACTAGAAGAGAAGCTAAAGCAGCCAGAGGCTGGATCTTAATTAGAAANGATGGGCACTCCAAACCTCCCTGGGCAGCCCCTGCCAAGGCCTGAGCACCCTTTCCATGCAGAAATTCCTGCTGCTGTCCAAGCTGAGCCTCCCCTGGCACAGCTTGAGGCCGTTTCCCCTTGTCCTGTCCCTGTTCCCTGGCAGCAGAGCCCAACCCCCCCGGCTGTCCCCTCCTGTCAGGAGTTGTGCAGAGCCAGAAGGTCCCCCCTGAGCCTCCTTTTCTCCAGGCTGAGCCCCTTTCCCAGCTCCCTCAGCCCTCCTGGGGCTCCAGCCCCTTCCCTGTTCCATTCCCTTCCCTGAGCAGCAAACATATTTTTCTCTATCAAATGTTGGTGTGCTGAATCTGACTCACATTCCTCCTGCTGTCTCGGTCCTGCTGCTTCTCAAACCCTGTCTTTAAAACCCTCAAGAGCAGGGTTGCAATAATTTTCTCTAAAGCTCTTCACAATCTTGCATCATGATGCGTTTTGGGGATGCTGTGCATCAGAAATGCAGCTACTGGCCCCAGAGGGCAGGAAGCAGAAACTTCTCTAAGAAAAGCTTCTGACTGTAGGAACACATATCTGGCCAAGATAAAAAATGCTGTCTTAGCCATGTCAGCTTTGTATGGGAGTGTGAAAGGTGCCTGTCAAGGACTCAGGCATATTTCGGGTTCAGCCTTTCTCCTGGGGGACCTCCCTTTCTAAATGCTGGGCCTTGGCTTCCCATGCCAGACAAAGCCTTCAGTGCTCCTTCTTTACAACTCACTCCTGATTTCAGCACCAAAGGCCACCCTGCTACTCTTCTGACAAGAGCACCAGCCCCTGGGAAAACAGCTGAAATTCGCAGTGGCTTTGAAGAAGGCAGGAGCTCTGCACTTGGAGACACAAGCTCACAGGAGGAATGGACCCAGTCTGAGCTCCTGCTCGAGGCAAGGCCACCTCTGAGGCAAGGCAAGGCTGCTCAGGGCTTTATCCACTCAGCTCCTGAGAGCCTTCAAGGATGCAAAACTCCTCCAGCTTGTTGTGATTCGCAGCATTCACTTCCTCGCCTGCCCCAGGTAAGGGGCTGATGAAAGCATTACTCAGGGTGAGCCACAGCACAGCCCTCCCCCAGAGCTCTGCCTTTCACTGGCACCCATTTGGAGCAGCAGAGAAAGGCCCAGAGGAGCCACAGGTCCTGGCAGCATAATTCACTGTGCCTCTGACACATCAAGCCAGCTCACCTGCAGCGTTTCTGCTTCCAGATCCAATCAAGCCCTACCCACCCCGGCCAGTGCTCAGCACAAATCTGTAATAATGAGCTGTCAAGTCTTTCACTGCTCCTCCACAGGAGGACCACAATCCTATTCACCCACAGCAGCTCATGACAGATCATGCCTAACCCTTTATTTCCTTCAGTAAAAAGGTTCTAATCTTCCCAAGTGGATGAAAAGGCAGCATGTGTACATTATATACGTACGTAGATATTGGTTCTATATGCAGGCTTCTTTAAAGAATGTAATTATTTCTTCTCCTCTGCAATACACATTGATGTAACAGGTCAGTAACAAGACTCCCATCCATACATCTAGAGAGAATTAAAATAAATGAGTACTGTGCTCACTAAAATGTCCACATTCCCCCCAGATGGACTCAGACATTTTTCCCACAGCAGGGCTGGCCTTCCCTGCCCCATGATAAATCTAACCCTACAAAAGGAGGATTTTTCCTGGCTCTCCCCAGCTCCTGGGTCTGTTTTCTTGTTTCTCTACAAATTCTCTTTTCCAGAGTGGCTCCAGGAACAGAAGCACCCAACCAGCAGAGCTTTGCCCATTGTCACTGGTGCCTGTGGGAACTGAAACATACGTGGGATCATGGCTTATTTTATGACAAAACCATGGAGAATTTTTCTAACAGAAAACAAACAGCAGCTTTGCATCAGTAGCAATAATTGCCTTTAATAATCATGATGTAAATATTTCTTTTATTCAGTTGAATTTCAACTCCAAGTTTTAGGCAATAACACCAAAATTGCACATAAAGATAAATAAATTACTGACTGCACCCTGAAAAAGAAAGCACTGGCTAAGTCTGTGTATCCTCACACAGCCTCTGTGGCTGCTGGCTGGGTAAGCAGCACAAGGAATTCCATTTTCCTCGTGGAGTCAGAACCCTGCTGGGCGAGGAAATTAGGATATGGAGGAAAGGGGGAGACAAATTTTGCTGCATTTGAAAACCACCTGTTCCAGACACAGAAAAACAAAGAGCCTGGATGCAGGAGAAAAGCTTCATAAATGATGGAGTTTTAAGGGCTTCCATCATGTTCATCAGGGCATTCCTGAAAAAATAGGTATTTCTCAGTTCTGATTTACCTTCCTCTAATTTTTTTACTCTGTCTTTTCACTGATTTATGTTCCTAAAAAGATGAACCACGAGACTGCATGGCACAGGAGACAACCAGCCTAGTACCCCATGCATATATTACAGAAATTCTCTTGTCATCAGCTACTGACGATGAGTCCAGTGAGGATCTCATGGATTCCCAGCTTGGTTGGATCTCAGCACTTTCTGCCCATTGTTTCTACCAAGCTCCAGTATTGGGGTACCTCTGTGCTTCCTCGGGATGTCCATGGAATGCTGCAGCTCCAGCGGTCTGATCTGTCCATCTCCCTTAGTCCTGCATCATGTCCCATTCCAGACCAGCAAGTCACCCTCAGCAACCCCAAAAATCACCTAGGTTTTTGGGTTTTGCTCTTTGTGGGTCTACAGAGCAGAGTCATGTTACATGCCCAGACAAGGGTCTCCAGAGAGAACTGTCTGTAAATCCTGCATATTTTGGGTGTTTTTGGTAAAGCAACAGCAACCTCCTCATTCTGCTCTCTGTGGCACATTCGTCATAGTTCTGATCTCGCAGATGTGACAGTCACCTTTCTGGGAAGTCAGGATGGCACTGGAGGAACACCTTAAGCAGCAGTGGTTTCTAGAGACTTCTTAGGCTTTTACATGGTAATTCATCAACATTCATGTCACCCTTCAGTGCCATCCATCTGAGGCACCAGGGGTCTGTGGTTACACCTTGACGAGCATTGGTACAGTGAGGCCTCTGTGATACCCCTGAATTCACCAGCAAGTGGCAGTGGTATTAAAGGGGCAAAAAATGCACATTTCTTGACCATGATGCTGCCTCTCACGCAACTTCTCTGCTTGTATATCCTCAGGTTTGTCATTCCTGATGCTTATCCAGCTCCAGACTCCACATTTCTGTGATGATTATGATTCCCAAAGCAAGAGAACAGGCAAACACCCTCCTTCCCTTCACTGTAAGCAAGCTGACTTTTTCTGCTGCCTTTGCATCTGCTTCACAGAGAGCCACATTCCACAGAGAAGCTTGCTGGCTTGCTCCCAAAAGCACTGTCACATTCCAACTTCTTTTCCCCTGAAAGTGTTATTTATTAAAAAAGCTCACACTTGAGGATGTAGGAGCGTTTTTACAGCGCTGCTTTCCCAAGCTCCAGCAAATCCGTCCGTCCCAGCTTCCAGAATGTTTGCAACTCTCCATCTGCTGCAGCTCCTGCTGGCGTCACCAAACCCTGACAGCCAGGAGTTGCCAAGTGCTGTGACTTGCTATTTTTTGGGGTTTTTTTGTAGAAAACAAACCATGAGAACACAACGTTTTTTAAAATGATGTCACAACATTTAAAAAAAAATTGCTTGTGGAGAGGTCTTTTCTATTTCCTTTGGAAAAATATCTTACTGCTTACAGAAAATGACAAAGAGAATGAATCTTATGCATTTGATAGCTGCTCAAAGAGGCCAAGCCCTCAGGACCAGGTAAACCAAACCTACACTGCATTATCTGCTTGAAAGGTGAGATTCATTCCCTCCCCTGCTCCCCCTGGGGATGGTTGTGCTTGTTGGAGGTGTCTGTGTGAAATCTTTGGCTCAGAGCAGGCAAGGGGAGCTGAGGCACTGGGCTGCTCCCCTGAACAGACAATCCCCAAAGCCTGGCCCAGCTGCACTGCAGCCCAGGCTCTGATCCTGCTCAACCCATGCTCTTTCTGACTGTGGCTTCCCTTATTGTCTCATTTTTTCCCCCCCTCATTCCTATTTACTGTTTCTTCCCGCTCACCAGTTACCAATCTTTTCCCTTCACGCTGCTCTCACCAGAGTTCACACCAATAAAAAGCATTTCCCTTCATGAGGAGGGAAACCTTTCTGCAGCAACTGTGTACTGAGTAAAATACACCAGCAGTTCCTCTTTCTGTAGAACCTAAATGCCCTGAAGAAGTCCCCTATTTTGACTCCCTGTGGCTTAGCTCAGATCCTGCTCTTTGCTGTACATGAAGTAGCAGAAATGACTGTCAGTGCATCATTTCAGAATGTAATGATATAATTATATACCCATTAAAAGAATATAACCCACCCTTAGCCACCTACCTGAGAAAAACATGAAATAAACTCTGAATGTGGTAAAAAGTGAAAGTATTTTCAGCTATTCCATGTGCTAAAATGAAGTTAAACTGGTGTTTTAAAAAAATGTCCTTTATTCTAACCAGCAAGATTGTTTTCAGTGAAGACAAAACATGGAGCAATCTGAACAGCAATTCAAATTGAAGTCAGATAGATGAGCTGTCACACATTGGAGATGCACACACAAGGCTTTCTCTCATATGATGTCAATCATAGTTTTTCTCTGATGGATTAAAAAAACCACTCATCATGTTGGAGAAGTGAGAAGAGGTTTTCCTGGTATCTTTATGCAATAGTGAGGTGTCAAAACAGTTTTAAAAAAAGCCTTCTAAGAAGACTTGGTCCCAGGTTTGTGAGCATTATTGCCCCTGGACTCTGGCTTTGCAGGGAAGACTGAACAGGAGCTGTGTCTTTAGCTGCTTAAAGGTAAACACATCATACAAATAAATTACACAAAACAATCTGGGCAATTCAGGTGATACAAAAGCTCTGGCTGTGTGGGATCTGTGGTTTTGTCACGTGCTGTAAAATGTCTCCCTGACAAAAGCCCAGCAAGAACTCAGGTTGGGACACAAAAAAACCTGAATGTATTAAACAGTGAGTTGCAGCCTGTTTTGTGTAAATAAATGGAGAAGATAAATGTTATGCACACATGATTTAACTGAGGCATCACAAATAAAGAGAACAATTTTTTACCTTGACAAAAGGAGGAAGAGAAATACTTCCCCAGACCTTTGAATTCTGCATTACCACAGACATGTTCTGGGTAAGGCAATTTTCCTTCTCTCTCCCACTGAGCCGTATTTGTCCCTGTTGCTGCTGTACTGATACCAAGGAAGCACCATCAAGGAATAATCTAATAACAACCAGTTTGTCATTACACTTCCCTCAGCACTAACTGGAGCATGCTGAGCTCTGAGTGAGTGTGGGGAAACACTAAAAGACAGCTATTAGGAAAATGCTAAATATCATTTACCCTTCCCATTCCAGAACTGGCACTTTCTAAATCCAGATTTTATGCTGGCCAGACACCAAGTAACTCAGGTCCTCTCTCAATTATTTACCCTAACACAGACTCATAGAATCTTAGACTTGTTTGGGTTGGAAGGGACTTAAAAGACTATCTAGTTCTAAACCTCAAAAGGATCCAAAGAAGCAAACTTTATGTGCTGGCTCCTCAAATTTGAATGTAGAAGTCAGTGTCTCAGGTGCCACCTTGAATGTAGAGGGTAGATAAACCTGACAGCTGAAGGCTGTGGTTGGTCTTCAATGTTTAAGTCATGTTAAGCATGAAAAATATATTTTTATATTATTTATTTTTATAATTGACTTTTGACACTGTTCCAAAGTTTGTGACCTGCCCAAGAGAACAAATATTTAATTTCTAAACAATCAAGGATTTACAAAGTGCCAGGGAAAGAAACATAATAGAGGAGCTACCTAATTGGTTGTAATTACATGTTAATACTAACAAAAGCTAAAAAGAAGAATGAATGGAAGGCAAAAAATGGTTTGGAAATATTGGAATATTACAGCTCTCTCCTTTGTCACTCCTGGTGAAATGAGTACCATCTGTTTACTCTGATATTTAATGAGCAGGGTAGAGCTGGGGGGAGCCCAGCTCAGGCCCTTGCACAACACACTTAATCCTGCTCTCATTCCTGCCTCTGACAGATGAGCCCAGGGACTTGGAAAGGTGGGAATCCACCAGCCCTCGTGGCTGCCTGGCTGCTGGAGGAGGATTACTGAGCCTTTGCAGAGCGTGCTGCCACAGAAAACAAGCCAAGAGCAAAGCAAATGAGTGAGGACACCAGCCTGAGGAGAGTTATGGGAACTAATGACTGGGCTGTAACGTGGGAAGGAAGCAGGACAGAGAACATTAAGGGAGCCAGGAGGGAAATTAAAGCCTTTCCCAGCTAATGTGAGTTATGAGGGGGCTCCTCGTGGCATAACTAGACAATTTATCTTCCTGTAAGGAAATAAAACAAACCTGGGAGAGTAATCCAGCTAATTATGCAATTACTTTATAGACACTGCCTGAACAGAATTACTTTCTCTAGGGGTTGTTTCCTCGGAAATTTTCTGCCTGTTTGCCCATGTAAGAGCATTCAAAAAACTCTTCCTTTAGACTGCGCCGCGTCAAAGTGAAAGAAAATAATTTGGTATCAACATGATCTCAGTGAAACAAAAAAGGAGATTTCCTGCCGTGGTCCTAAAATCCCTGATGCCTCCACCATCCTCAGTTAATGGCTAAGGCTGCAAAGGGCTGCATTAGAGAAACTCTGCTCAGCTGTCCTGGTAATCTGTCCAGGAGCCTGAGCTTTATTGCTCTCCAAGTATAACAACTCTTGCTCTGCTTTATTATTTGGGTACCAGTCTACCAGGCCCTGGACTAACATTTGATTCCAAAGAGTTCACTCAGGGAGGGTTGGAGTGGGTTTGCCACTTTCTTGACACTGTTTTGAGGACTATTTAGCTAAGTGATCTTGGCTGTAATCTGGGTGTTTAATCTGGTAAAAATCTCTGCAGTTAATTGCCAGTCACTAAATTCTGAAACATGAATTTGAGTAGAAATGAAACAACATACCTCACAGGTATAAAACATGGGAGGAGAGTCACGAGAAAGGACACCCTTCACATTGGCAAGGTGGATGGGTGAAAGAGAAAATCCTGCTGTTTTTTTCCTGAGCAGCCCCGAGCATGAGAATGGCTGGAGGTTAGCTAGGAGTGGGGCTAGCTGGCTGTAAGATGCTGTGACATCTAACAAAATCACTTTACCTGGTGCTTAAAGCAATAAAATGCACTTTTTGATCCTTCTAGAAAGTAGATGCAGATGGTTCTGGTGGTGGAAGACTGAATTCAGTAGGGTCACACAGGTGTTACTCAAGTCACCTTTCAAATCGATGAGCAAGGCACTGCAGATAAGAAAGGCAGTCCCAGACTTCAAGGGGGAAAAAAGCTGTATTACAACATCAGACAGCAGCCTGAGAGGTGAAAATTGTAGGTGATCTTGTGCTACCACCAGTCTGTAGTAAGCACTTTCCCTCCTTCCACTTTTTTATCCATGATCTGTTCTACGAGATGTGACAATGAGTCAGAAATGTCACATAATTACACCTCAAAGAGCCCAGGGTAATTGGCAATCACCAAAAGCTGCCTTTCCTATAATTTGCTAAAAGGAATGAAGCTCCTTGTGTGTTTTGGGGCACCACTAGAGCAGAGATGTCTAATTACCAGCAAGTTCAGCTCAACAGCTGTCAACACATCAGCTCTAATAGCTATTTCATAAGGACAAAGACATAATATGGGCTGAAGGAGCTCTTCTGAACTTGTCCAAATTCACTCTGCCACTTTCCCCAACATTCCATAAGAGTTACTAAAGAAACTTGTGAAAGGCCTAATTCCAGCTGTAGCTTCAGCAGCACTGAACAGAGGCTAAATGATGCCCAGCTGCTTTCAAGCTGGAAAGGCAGAAGAGCCTCTGGCATGGCTAAATGGTTTTTAATGTGAAAAATCTCAGCAAAAAGGTGTAAAGGAGAAGGAGGAGAAGAAAAACTGGGATATTATTGTTACTGTAGTTCATAGAATCATTGGATCACAGACAGGTTTGGGTAGGAAGGGACATTAAGGATCATCTAATTCTACCCCCTGGCATGCGCAGGGACACCTTCCACTATCCCAAGTTGCTCCAAACCCCATCCAATCTGGTCATGGACACTTCCAGGGATGGGGCAGCTACAATCTCTTCTTAAATTCCTACGAGGAGACGTAATTTTATTGACACTAAAGGTTCAGGAATTTGCTGCTCTGAAGTAGCCCATCACCAACAGAGTGAAGACACTGAGGAAAAAGAACAAGTGGTATCTTTCATGGACACGCCCTCTTACAGGAATACGGCTTTGGCCAAAAAAAATGGGTTTAGCACCATTTTCCTTTCTGCCATCCAGCTCTAAAAAACTGAGGAGGACTGTTTCACCAAACTCTGACCTTATGGCAAGAGAGGGACATGCAGCAGCCTGTGAAACCTTACACATTTCCACACTTCTCCTGCTTTAACTCACTGGAGTCATTAATGTTTAAAGAACAGGTGACAGAGCACACAAACCACTCAATTTCTACACAGAAGCCCACCAGCACCTTTTCTCTAGTTTTTGCCCACTCTGTTGAAGATCCAAGAATCAGAAGGAAACTGTGTCTGTAGAGGGAACTGTTAGATGGCACTTGTGGCAGAAATGAAACCTGTGCCTGTGCTATCCCAGCTCATTGTGAGGAAAAGGTGGTCCAAGTAGAAAATCCCAAACCCTGAGCTGTGGAGCAAAATGTGCATCTCATGGTATTTGTCCCTGTGCCCTGACTCGCGAGCTGAGTTTTTTTCAGCCACCAGACATTAAAGCTCAATTAAAGGGAGCACAGGGCTCACTGACCTTCCTTAAGAGGTGAACAATCACCAGGGTTTTGAGATGGCCTCCCTTTGCTCTGGGCCTACTCTGAGGAGAAAGGGATGATTAAATACTTACCCATTTAGAGCTGTCAGCTCTGAGTGTTCCAACACAGGCAGAAGCCCCACCCCAACCTCACTGAGATAGACGAAGATATATTCCTATTAATTCTCTTTTGTTATAAGATTACTAATTTAGGCAAATAATAACTTTCTATCACAGAGAATGTCCTTCATTAACATTTATCTCTCTTATTTTCAAGCTAGGGCAACGTAACCAGGAGAATTCAGAATCACTGCATTTGTGCTGCCCAGTGGTGATCACTGCAATGAGACAGAAGGTTGCAGCTCCCTTTTTTTCTATGGTTTTTGGTGGTGGTTTTGGGCTTTTACCTTTATTTCAGTGGATTTGTAGTATAAGTTTATCCTTTTTCTAATAGGGAAATAATACAGTATATTTTAAAAGTATCCAGTGGCTACTCATACATTATGGAAAAGCTGGATGTTCAAGATGAAAGGCAATGAGACTTATACAGAGAAGATGATCCTAATTTCTCATTTCTCTCTCTCTCCACTCACTCCCCAACACACACACACACTCCTCTGCTGGCCACCCTTGTGTTTTCACACAGAGCACTTAAAATAATCTTATTAAAGTTTATGCTTTTTAAATCTGTTTATTATACCACTCCAGCTTTAGTTCCTAATCCTCCTTTGTTTTTTTGGGGTTTTTTTGGTTTTTTTTTTTTTTNTTTGTTTGTTTTTTGTTTTTTGTTTTTTTTTTTTTTATTTTATTTTTTGTTAACTGGGAAAGCTATCTGCTTTTTCCCTGCCAGCTTTTAATGAGTTCTTTAATCCTAAGAGCAGCAACAAGTGCTCCCACTTTCTGCACTCCCCTTCTGAGGAGCTTTCCCAAAGTGCTTCCTCCTGACTTCTCTTTTCAAGTCTTGCTTATAAGACACTAAAAATTTAAGAAGTAGTTAATAGAAGAGACAGTGTTAAAGCCCAGCTTTTGTGCAGCATTCTCAGGCACCAGAGAGGTGTCTCACAGATATTCAAAATTACATCACCCTTGTAGCAGTGCCAGTCTAAATGACTGCAGACAGCAGTGAACATTGTTCAAGTCATTTCAGACACAAACCAAATGACACCAAATGTCACTTTTTCTCTCTTTGCATGACAAGCATGCCAGGCTTAAAGGAGACGTGACCCTACTGCTCTGGCTTTCCTTCTCAAGTCAATAAATATATCTGTGAGCAAATGGGAGGAGTTTCTTTCTGCAGCAAGGTCCTGCCACAGCGATGGCCAAAAACAATCAAGATATTATTCAGCCTTCTTTTCAATTCCAAAGAGATTAGCAATACAAGAGGGGGAGACAGAGCTGTAATTAGTCTGGTCACTGAAAAGGAAAAATTCATGATGATTTCTGCAGATAAAGCAAGGGAAACATATTGATTGCATCTCAGAAGGCAAAGAGTAACTTTCTCCTGGATCTCAGACTAGGTAAAGTCCATTTTACTACTAAAATACTGTAGCAGAACAGCTCCATGCTTGTGACTTCACACAGTGTAAGTATTAATAAATGTATGTGCTGATCTCTCAGTTTGGTGGACATCAATATATGTGTAAGCCTAAGAGTTACTGGGGCAAACTTTAGGCTACTGCTTACTGTGAAGGACAATCAATCTTGAGATTTACCTTAACATAGTAAACCCACTTGGTTTCTAAATTATTAAAACATGCCTGAAGCACTGGAGAGTTCTGTAGCTGCAAGTGAGTGATGTCAGTGAACCATCAGGTGCAGCACAGGTCTGTAACAGTACTAAGTACACTCAGTGTAAGTATTTACAAACCTGCACCACACCTGACATTTCCCTCACCTCTCTTTTACCTGTGCACTTGCTCAGCAAAGCCAAAATTTACAGGGGAGATATTTCAGAATCTGCTTTTCTGGAAGAGACATCTCACCCTCTTCTTTGGGGCTTAGTGTTTGAAACAGATAGAGGAGTGCTGCTTTCTGATGCAAATCCAAATTCCTCTGTGTGGAATGTGATTAGGTGGGGCCAGTCTCAGTGGGCAGAAACTCTTCAGCCCGAAATGTTCCAAAGCAGGTACAAATGGCTTTTGACAGGGAGGATCAGGATTAATTTATTACAGTGGGAAGGAAAGTGCAATTAATGATGGGATTCAAAATGTAAGACATATAGCCAGGGCAAGGATATAGAGAGGCTCTGGAAAAGATGAAACCATCCCTGAACTTGGGGTGAAGCAGTGGCAGCACTTCTGCTATGCAGGGAGGCAGCACCGAGTGCATTCACTTTCCACTCAGCAACTTCACCGAGCACCTCCATCTCCAGAGTGTTTCTGGCACAGAGCAAAGCTGCAGCTGCAGGATACATATCAGCCTTCTCCCGGGGTTTAGGGGCACTGCCAGTGCAGTGTTTTGCTTACCAGCCTGTTAGGCTGCTGCCAGCAGGAGCAGGATTCCCAGAGGAGGCAGCCGGCAGCAGACCTCTGCAGCTGGCCCAGCTCTTCCCACAGCTGGCCAGCACTCTGCATCCCTGTATCACTGCAAGGGCTGCATTTGTCCCTGAAGCACAGGGATCTCAGCCATTAGATGTGAAGGACTGCCACAGTTATAAAGGCTTGAAATACCATCCCACGACTGACAGGACAGCCCGTGTTCCAGCTGTGCATGGGAATGGTGCTTTGTCCCACAAAACTCCTCCTCAGCTCTGCCATGGCATCAGCCTGGGATGATCTGAGAATAAAGAAAACATTTTAAATCCAAACCAAAGCAGCTTCATTCATTACATACATTCATTTATAATAAGTGTGGCTCTGCCAGGGCTCACGGGAGAGAGAAAAGCTCTCACACGTAGTTCCACCAAAATGACATGGAAACAGAAGAGCACAAAGGGGAACAAATGCACACAGCCCACAGGCAAAAGAGCATTATTAAGGCAGTGAATCCAAACCCTGAAAAAGTTAGGAAATCCCAGGATTCAGCTTGTTTGTGTGATGAGAATTTGCCACTGCCATCTGCAAGTCTGCCATCCAGGAGAGTTCATGACAGGAATATTTATTTTGTCCTACAGGATCCTTCCCATACATAGAGGGGCTTATGAAAAGGAGGGCGAGGGACCATTTACACAGGCAGATAGTGACTATTGACAAGGGGGAACAGTTTTAAAATGAGAGAGGGGTGGTTTATATTATATGTTAAGAAGAAATTCTTTACTCACAGTGTGGTGAGGCCCTGGCACAGACTGCCCAGAGAAGCTGTGGCTGCCCCTGGATCCCTGGAAGTGTCCAAGGCCAGGCTGGACAGGGCTTGGAGCAATCTGGGATAGTGGGAGGTGTCCCTGCCCATGGCAAGGGGTTGGATGAGATGATCTTCAAGGTCCCCTCCAACCAAAACCAATGATTCTGTGATTCTTCTCTGTCTCCAAACAGTCAGTGCTCCCCAAATAAGCAGGTATTCCATATTTTCTCCTTCTCCTAGAGCCCCAGCGTGCTGCTCTATGACTTACTTACTGCGTGCTGCTTTGAAGACAAAATTATTCATTTTTTCAAAGGATTTTCTCTGGCACTCACCATGTGAGGGCTTCTCAAAGATTAATGACATCTGTTAGCACACTGTGAGGTGACAGGATGTGTGGGGAGGACACCTGTTTTGGCTGGGTAGCATTCAGCCCTCTAACAACCTCACCAGCTCCAGCCAAGACACCATCCGGTGTCTCTGTAAAGGACTGAGAGTGTGACAGGCAAACAAGACCAGAGCCTTCAGCTGGGAGAATGAAGGAACAAGTGTTTGTACTTAGGGCATGGGGCTGTGATAAAACAGCTGTTTTGTTTGAGACTTGCTCAGTCTCAAACAAGTTTTGTGAAATGCTAATGTTCAGCCAAAAGAAAGCAGAGCCTGAACCCTGCTGTGAGCTGAGGAGCATCCAGCTTGCTTTGCAAGCAGGTGAGCAAGTTGTGACAGAGCATTGTCACCTCATCCTCAATGTGGGGAAACTGAAACACAGCAAAATAAGGACAGAAAGCTGCCACTGCTGTAGTGTGCCTGACTGGGAGTCGAGGCCTTGATTTTGAAGAGCACCTGCTGCTCCGTAAACATTATAACATTCAAATTGTGATGTCTAAATAGCACGTTTTCCAATGTAAGGGTTTGTTGATGCTGTCAATCAGTCCTCGGGTTCAAGGTGATCATGGACAGTGACAAGTGACCCCCCCTCAGATTTCTCACCTCACTACTCTAGCAAAGGCTGGAAACCCACTCCAAGGGAAGCATCCAATGGTTGAGAAAATGAGCCAGTCCCCCAGCAGGTCCCACACCAGGAAATCTATGCCAGAAATCAGCCACCAAGGAGGCAAGGTTCTGCAGGTACCAGAATCTGGAATGTGACTCGGGCTATTGTCACCCAGCCAGTTTGGCCGACATCCTCTGCTGCAACAGATTACCTGCTACCTTAGACAGCTGTTAGCAAAACTAACCCTGAATTACCTTTCCTTTCAATTAAGTCAAAATACTGGATGGTGACTTTTCCTTCCCACGTCCTGTCATTAAAAACCTTTCCTAACAATTAATGTTTTTAAAAATCTGATCTCACTGCCATCATTTTCCACAGGACAGGGATAAAAACCTTAGCTTGCTTAAATTCTTATTCAAAACATAATTTTAGCCTTGTTTCAACAATTATGCAGACATATTCAAATCAACTACGTTGTGCAGGCCAGTAGTACCACAGCCACCTTCAGCATCCCACACAGGTGGAAGATCCCATTCCCTGGTTGAGACACAAATTACAAAATCCCCTCCCTGTTCTCTGGGAACCTGCTGAAATCACAGACTTTTTACAAAGCCCCCTGCTTCAAACAAATATAGGGATTGTTCAGGCTGGAAAAAAGAAGTTTCAGGGTGACCTAATTGTGGCTTTCCAATATCTGAAGGGGCTGGCAGGAAAGATGGAGAGAGACTCTTTACAAGGGATGGAGGGACAGGACATAGGGAATGGCTTCCCACTGCCAGAGGGCAGGGCTGGATGGGACATTGGGAAGGAATTGTTCCCTGGGAGGGTGGGCAGGCCCACCAACCTGGAACAGTCTGGGATAGTGGAAGGTGCCCCTGCCCATGGCAAAGGGGCGGAATGAGATGAGCTTTAAATCCCTTCTGACCCACACCCTTCTGGGATTCCATGAATATTTCAGACACTGCTGCAGAACCAAAGCTTCCCATCCTGGGAAGCATTTTGGTAGTCAATAATCCACTGCTTTTGGGATCTCACAGGTTCTAGCACAGCAGAGAGACAGAATAACTGGGTAATAGAGCCAGTCCCAGCACACATTGACCCTGCTCTCCACTGAAATTTGAGACACAGCTATTCAGTCTAAGGAGAGCGTAACTAATTAAAAGGTCTCATATGTTGTATAGAAAAGAGTAGATTTTTTGATAAGAGTGCACTCATGTCAATGCTGCAATACCTGCCTTTCTCTAGCTGGACAAAAGCTGATATAACCAATTTTCTCACACAGAGAAAACCAAACACAATTCATGGGTGGGTGACCACGACTTAAATGACATTACTTTTTTATGTACAGGATAATCTCTTAACATGAATTTCATTGCAGGGAATGGAAAGGGAATAAAGGAAATAATTTAGAGTATTACAGGAATTTCTTCCTTTTTAAAATCTTATTTTCATTTTGAGGTTAGTTGAATTTGCTTGTATTTTTTCTAAATTCAGGGACCAGAGCACTTATCTCTATGGCTTACAGTAAGTACTTATATTATCACTTGTCCTTACAGTCTGGCAGGCTGCTGACTAACAGATGTATAGGTATAGTACAGTATGTATACAGATTTATATATTTATATATATATATATGTTTCGTGACAAATCTTGCATGGGACAAGAGATGAAGAATAGTCTCTCAGGGAAAAATCTGAAACTCTGGGAGGAAAACAAAAATACAACAAAAATGAAATTTTGTAATTGTAAAGAGTTTGCAAAAGCAGCTGAAGAAATATTTGCATAACAATCCTCAACTGACTGTAAGATATATAGGAACAAAAAAAAGCCACCAAGGCAGGTATAACAAGAGATCAGTGTTAAATTGTCTTGTTAAACAAAATCCTGTCCTGAAAGCCTTCAGCTTCATTGACAAAAACACAGAAAAATCAAAGCCCACCCAGCTGGAATAGTAATCTGAGAGGACCTGGAGGAGCCAGACATGCTGGCTGAGCAGATGCCTTGAAGAGTTACCCTCAAGAAATGGATAAGTGAGGGCAAAAGGCAGTGGGGCAGTGGGATTCAGAGGAACTCACCTGAACACCTCCCTAAAAGCATTGCAGGCAAGGAGGGTTCCGTTAATGAAGCTTTTTAATGACCATTTGTACACCGTTTTTCTTCTCTCTCTGTGAAGGTCATTTCAAGCAACATCATTTGCAAACAGCTCTTGCAGGTGCAGCTTGATTTTGCTTTCCTTTCCCTTCTCCTCATCCCGTGTAGAGCAGTGTAACAGTTGGGTGACTCACTAAGTGGAAATGGACGAGAAGAGTGATCTTTTCTCCTCCAAAATGCAAAGCTGGAGGACCCATTAAAGTGCACTGAAGTGAGGAGTGATGCTGCAGACTAACCCTCAGCTGGGAGTTCCTAAAAAGTGCTTACATTTACTTAACCACTAAACAATCAGGTTGGAATTGAAGCAAACAGCACCCTCTACACACCCAAATCCCCAAATATTGGATGTAACACGGGAAAAAAATATATATTCTCATGAAAACCCTTTCTGCTGCTTTTTGGGAAATTGGAAGGGAGTATTATAATGGAAGTAGGCCTTTTTAGTACCTGAGGCAGGTCTGTATGCAGAGGTTCTTTCTCCAGTACAGGGCCCAGCAGGTGAGACACAGGTAATTTTCCCGGGCATAGGACTGGTCTTTGGGCATCAAAGGAGCCACAGCAGGAAGGGAATACCTTTTTCTGCCTGAAATGGTGGACTGAGCTGAACCTGAGGCTCGTGGGGTTCCTGAGGGTTTGGGGTGGGTGATGAGATGGTTCTGACCAGAGTTATTGCTTGGGAGTTAAGGAAAAAAGCAAGATTTGGAGCAGAATATTTTCAAAATAAAAATGGATGAAGAGCAATTCCCAGTTTTCTCTGGTGGACTCCACCTCCCTGGAAGTGTCCAAGGCCAGGCTGGACAGGGCTCAGAGCCACCTGGGATAGTGGAAGGTGTCCCTGCCCATGGCAGGGGTGGAATAGGATGAGCTTCCTGATCCCTTCCAACCCAGACCATTCTATGATCAATATTATTATTTTTTTCTCTTCTGGGAGAGGGTGTTTGTAGCTGTGGATTCCTGAACAACCTCCCAGGAAGAAGAATTCAGCTGAAGAGCTAAAATAGCCTTTCCAGACACATTAATTCCCTTTTTTTTTTAGAGGGCCTGCAGGACATAGAGCACTCTAGAAGAAACTTCTATTTACGAGTTCTAATGGCTCTACACATAATGATTTCTTTCATGAGACATCTCAACCACTTCTAATGCATTCTTACATTTTCAAATAGGAAGCAAATGTAGGGGAAAATGCTGCAAAGCAGCTGAGGAGATAACTCTCCCTGTGATGGAGTCATTTTGTATCCCATTAGATTGTGCTGCTCAGCTGAGCTTTTAAGGTGGAAGATAAACAGATGAGGAAAGGCTTCTTATTAATTAAAGGCATGCACTGCCAATTGTAAGGGTGATCAAATATTGGTTCAGCCTCACCACTGCTGCTCACTTTTAACAGGTGTGAGGATATTTGCTAAAGATGACAGGAGTGCCCAGCAAAGCAGAGTCTGTGTGCAAAGCCTCACCTCCCTTCAAATCAGGTCTGTGCAGACTGACAAGACAAAGGCTTAGGAGAAAAACAGTCCAACAAGTGCAAAGGGACCATGGTACTGAACCTGAAAACCAAACCTGTTCATTGCTTGGGTAGTGAAACCAGGCTCTTTGTAAGCACTGTGCTTATTTATTGTAGAGGCTGCAGCTCAGCCAATGATTTTTGGTTTAGTTGGAGTTCAGATTCTCACCTTCATCAGCATTATCTTGCCAAATACATTCCCAAGCTTACTTTAATTTAGGATTTGACACCAGCGATTGACCTTTTTTTCCCCCCTCAAAGGATGAACTAGTCCACAATAAAATGGAATATTAGGCAATTATTGTGCTAACGACTTGCAGAAAAAAAGCCAAATTACATTGATGGTGGATTATATTGAACAATAGAAAACCCCCTCATCACAACTCTCAGTGAGTACATAGTTGAGCTGTAGTTAGCTCCAGGAAGCTTCCTGGCAATAGTATCCCCATTGTAGACAGCCATGCTTCAGCAGGAGCCACATTCCCAGTGAAACAACACGGATCTCCTCCACATTTGTGGTTGTGTCTCGTTACCCCTCAGCAGTCAGTTTGAGCTCAGCTGAAAAGGCTGGTGTTATCATGGCATTTCCTACCTGATTATCTTACAATCTATCATCTGATTCCAAGCAAATGGAAAGAGAAGTCAAGATTCAAGAACATTCAGGTTTGCATCAATTTTTTACAAAGAGAGAGTCAAGTAGAAGAAGGAGCTGTCATCAGTGCTCATCACTGATAGAGGAGCTTGGCCAGGAAATAGGAATCTGCAGGAAGCAGCTCTGCATAGCTCCCAGAACTGTTGCTCAGTAACTTCAACAAAGGCAAGATTGAACAAAAAATTTAGATGAGACTATCAAAAATATTCTTTTGAGTTGGATCAATAACGAGATTCAGTCAGACACTGGAAAAGCTGTTCTGTGACAACGGCAGGAGACAAAGTAATCAGTCCTGAGGGAGTAAGAAAATAAAGGAATCGATGTAATTGGAGGAAAAAGAGAAAGTGGCCTGAAGAGTAACCCAGCCCCAATGCCATCAAAATGTGAGCAGCCAGAATCAGTGGGAGAAGCTCAAACAGGGAGACTCTTCCAGGTTCATCAGCACTTAGAAACCCAGCAGTGTCAAAAGGTTTCAGTGGGATGAGCTTGGACCACTCGTAATTACTGGATGGAAACCACTCCTTTTTAGCAGACAATTAGTGGGATTTTTTACCAATAAGGATGAAAGCACCTGCCACCTCAGGTCAGTCAGGATTTCATGACCCACATTTTCATGGATTTATTCTCCAGTGACTGCAGCTGTCACCTCAGGCCTCAGAGTTAAGGTCCCCAGCAAAAACATAATGGAACTTATTTTAAGGTGTTTAAATACACAAGGGTTAATGAACCCTCTGGGTTCATGTAGTCTGCATTGCTGAAACCAAGCATTTATTTATTTAATTTCTATTTCTTTTCCTGTTTGAGAAAAAAATATTGGTCGAAGCCAGCTTCTTCCCCCAGCACTTCTTGCACACATTCAGACCTTACCCCCCATGAGAGGGGTAGGCAATGCCATCCCACAAAAGGCAGGAACAGTGCTCAGGAGCTGGGTTAGTGACACGGGGTTGTGTAAGCAATGACACTTCAGCACTGTTGTAACAACCCTGAAAGATAGACCAGTGTCTGAACGAGCCTGTTGTGAGAATGAGCATTTTCAGTGTGTTCTTTAGCAGGAAATATTGTATCTGCTATAAAAACAACAGCTTCTGTAAAATGATTAAACTCTCAAGCTTCTTTTTAGCAATTAACAAGCTTTGAACATTGTTTACAGTGTTGGTTGTACGGCATCATTGCTTTTATCCTCCAGAGTAGCAACCATGATTCCACACGAATTAAATCCCATTTTCTTTTCCTCTACATCACTGTTAAAGTAGGGCATGCGAAAAAAAAAAAAAAAAATCATTCTAGTAATAATTACCTAGGACAATGTAAAGTTCAGCATCAGTTTGTAGGAAGAAATGGCTATTTTATTTCCTGGTTATCATCAGTAGAAAAGCTGAAAACATCCAGATGAGTGACTGCAGCACTGCAACGAGTAGGATTTGGGGAAAGCTGCTCCAAAACAGACTCTGAGTGAAACTAAGGCCTGGTCTGCGTGGGGTGGATTCACTATCCAAAACAGTACGAGAGTTAAGAGGGATGACTTCGTTAGAAGCATCCAAGGCCAGGTTGGACGGGGTCCTGATCAGCCTGGTCTAGTGGCAATTGTGCCTGCCCATGGCAGGGGGTTGGAACCAGGCAGTCCTTCCCAACCTAAACCATTCCGTGATTCCATGGGTACTTCTTCTCTGCCTGAACATGAGCACAACGCTTTTGACACCAGCACAGCAGCACTCACATGAAGGAATCTGTCCAGCTGCAACCTGTGCTCTTTGATCAGCTGGGACGTTCACACCTGGAGGTGTTGCCATCGTGGACAATCACATCCACTCTGGGGACACCCAGACATATTTTCCAGTCTAGACAGGGCCTCTGTTTTGACAAATCTCATTTTCTGCTTTATGGTAAAACAGGACAATTCCTGATTTCCCTAAATCCTACTCCATCCCCCCCATTTCGATACATGAATTAGTTACTTGTGAAACAGTGAGTAACTTTATTTTTCATGGGTGAATGCTTATCACTCGCACAGAAAAGCCACAAAACAGGCTGGAGCAGATAGTGAAAGGAAAAAAAGCCAAATGTTTCAAAAATTCAATCAAAACCTACACAAAACACTAAGAAGGAGGTGTGACTAAGACAACAGGCAGAGATTCAAGCCCTCAGCTTCCTGCTCTCAATGCCTGATGGCACCAAGCGTGTCATTTGTCGTGCTGTGTCTGGGTCCCCATCTCTAAAATGAACACAACAGGCACTAAGACACCTCAAGTGTATGTGAGGAGGTTATTTTGAAACCTGCTTCCTTTTCCACTGGTTTCCATGGAAAATTATCATCTTCCTCTGATAAGAGTGCTCATTTTGGTAAGACAAACAAGCTCAGGGAAAACCAAGAAAATTTAGACAACTCTTTTTTTTTCTGCGCACAAAAAGCAGAGGGTGTGAGGTGTGGGGGGAAAAGGCAGCAGCAAATCCAGCAGGTGAGGCTGGGGAAAAGCACATTTGGTGCAGACATCCCTGCCTGGCATATGAGGGGTGGGAAACCTCTCTCACCTCCCTGCTCATCTGCATTCCCACCCTGTCTGCACTGGCTTTCCTCACCCCAGAGGAGCTGCTGGCAACCTGGAGCTCCCACAATTCCCCTGCACGAGATGTTCCCAATCTCCTTCCACACCCCAGTGGTGCCAGTGGGACTTTCCTGTTTTTAACAATTCCCCGGTCACTGCTGTGGGTCAGTCCTTCCCCAGAAAGAGGCACCCGAGGGTTCACATCCATGGGAATTTCTCTCCTTTTCATGAGCAGATCCTTCCTTCAGCCACCCACAGATTAAACATCCAGCCAAAACTGCACAGAGTTATTTACTGCTGAATGGGAAGAGCAGCTCAACTCACCAGACACAGAGAGAACAACTTTAATGTGGGATGAACAGTCCTTTAGAAAAGCTTCCTTCCCGTGACTGGAGGTTAAGTTAAGGCTGTGTGTTTAAGGCAGGTGATGTGGAATGTGAAAGGATTTTTTTTTTTTTTTTTGCCCTGTATATAGTATCCTTTTTGGATCAGAGATGCAGCATATTTTGGCTTTAAACTGAAAGAGGGAAAGTTTGAGATTGGACATTAAGAAGGAATTGTTCCCTGGGAGCAGGCGGTAAGGCCCTGGCACAGAGAAGCTGTGGCTGCCCCTGGATCCCTGGAAGTGTCCAAGGCCAGGTTAGATGGGACAATGGGGAAAAGATTCTTCTTTTAAATGTACAAAACTGGGTAGTTAAAAAACGTTAAATTTTGATGGCACATCATGGCAGCCACACAGTGCTACTGGAAACAGTGGCCCTGAGCTTTGGTGGAAGGGCACTAAAGCACATTTAACTTACACACAAGGAAGAAGGAGCAGAAAGACAATTCCCATTCTGAACATAGTATCTGCTAAGGAAGCAAGAACCCAAGAGCAGCTGGATTTAGTACAGCTCTTGGCCATCTAAACAATCTTGTCAAGCAGCACATTAATGGAGACTTTGGGGGTATATCTATGTCCTGTCTGTCCATCTGAATTTCCTCTCAGATCTTGCTTCACTCTCATTTCAAAGGATTTAAGAAATTTATGAGGACCTGTCAACAGCTCGATAGCAGTAGATCCAGGGTGGAATATTCTAACTAGAGTTAAACCCACTAATGTGCAACACTGCTCATTTAGTGTGGAAGTATGTGCCATGACAACACTGATTAATTCAGATTTTAATAATATATATTTTAAAATATACATAATAGATATTAGAAATATTTCTGATTTAGATTCTCAGGGCAACATGCAGAGCAAGCAAGCATTTTGGAGGCAAAGGACCTCCAAGGCAGCCAAACATCCAAGCATTTAGCCTGCAGTTTAGATCACAAAGCCAGCTACTGATGGTTTGAATTCTCTGAGCTTTTCCTCTGTCACTGCCTGTTGCCAACAGGAGACAAGGGGACTTTGCAAAGTGTCCCCTTTGCCCTGGTGTGTGTGGCATGGATTGCCACATGTCAAGAACACTGCACACCCCCCACGGCTGCACAGCACGAGTCCCCTTTTTGGCATTTAACTCCAGCAGGAACCACCTGAATCCATCTGCTCTAAAAGAGAGATGACATTTCCATGAAACCAAATAAGCCCAGGAATGGCAGATGGTGTGTGTGTGTGTGCAGGGAGGGAGGAGGAGAAAGGAGAGTGTGGTTTAAAAAAAGGACCTGCCCCAAATACAGCGTGAACTACAATGGAAGGGGAAGGGGAAGGATAAGAGGAAGGGGAAGGATACTTTGACAAAGGCATGGGGAGAACACTAGATGTAATCAGTTTGATCAGGGTGCAACTCTGTGGATCCAGAAAGCAAAAACAGACTCAGAGGGCCAGGTGAAATGGAGTGCCCAGGCATTATGCACTTGGTGGCTCACATCCACAACAGCAAAAAGGCATGATCGGTGCTCTCCCAAATATCTCCAGCAGATTTGCAGCAAAGCCTTCAGCAGGACACATCACAGCTGGTCAGCACAGAGGCAGCAGTGACCAGCTGAGAGGGAAGCTAACCTCAGACACGTGGCCCTCCTCTGCTTCTATTCAAACACCCGCTCACACATGAGCAGATGAAGCCCATTGTCTGTCCTAATGTCCAGGCTATGCCCCAAACCACTGACAAACAGCCCAGTGGTTATGTTGAGGTTTTTAGGAATGCATTACAAAACCACAGCAAATCCATCAGTGTCTTGGAGATCACCATAGAAACAGGCTGACAGCTCAGTGCAGGAGGAAGAATCCCTGATCTCAGCCTGGAGAAGATGCTGATGTGCCTGGTCCAACTGTGACAGAGCTCCCTCCCTCACCCTCTTCCAGCACCTGGGGCTCCTGGGGCCCATTCCCTCTCCTCTTTTGGCCACAGGAGTGCATGGAGGGTTTCCTACTCCCTGGGGCAACACAGAAGACACCAAAACATTTTTACCAAAGCAATTGAGACATTGAGGCTCTATTCCAAATAAAAGATCAAACATTGGAAATAGCTACGGGGATATTTCTGTATGAAAAAAACTCTGTTTCAACTCTCTGAATGACACCCAGAGCATGTGAATGTGCAGTGGTTGATGCCATCATCCCATTTTTGGTGCTGCCTCGTACCTCTTTCAATGACCTGGGCCACGAGAATACAGAGAAATCACACAAGCTACGAGGCCTGAGGCCAGAACTGCTCTGCTGGAAGGGAAAAATGGGGTAAAGAAAGACTTAATGTTATTTGGTGGGACATGTACTCACCAGGCTCCTCCAACAGCTCCTCCATTTCTCTAATTTTGGGGTTGAACTAGAGAATTTTCCATGGGCTTCATTCCATTCTGAAGTATCTTCTTAGAAAAGTGCCCACTTCTCAGTGGACCTCACATCATGTGAAGAGAAATTACATGTGTTTCCACATAGTTCTTCAAATTAATGCGCAACAAATGGATTGATTAGATTAATAATTCATAAATTCTAATTGTACTCGAATGGAAAATTGTCCAACCATTACCCTGTTCATTGACCTGAAAATATATCCCTCAGTTTGAAGTATTTCTCTAAATTTTGATCTGATGACAGCAAATCTTTTAATCACTCTCTTATAATTTTGTGACTTCAATTTAAAACCATTACAATCCTATAAAAAGAATTGACATTTAGTCAAACAAAATGATGAATTTCTTTGCAGCACCGTGAGCACTCAGATGCTCACTTTATCTCAAGCCTAAAAAGTTAGCCAAAGCTTGCCCTGAACTGAATAATTTTTAATTATGTATTTACTCAGTAATTATGGCTAAGTACAATTTAAACTCCAAGGAAATACAGAAATATTTTAATGGGTGGTACTGAAAACTAAACTGCTTCATTTTGTCCCATGCTATTTTCCATGTTCCCTTGTGCAGCCACAAGATCAGCTGAATTCTATTTCACATTGCTCTTCTTGAAATGTTTATTCAGTGTACATTCAGTTTTGTAGTCCCAAATTTAAGGACAATTTAGGACAGTTATTAATCCAGTGGGTTATCTAGAGTAAAGGTCCACAGAATTCTAGAATTCTTTGGCTTTTTTCCCCACATCCTTCTATTATATCCTATGATTATTCTTCTTGGCTATTAGGAAAAACTTCTCCAGGGGCTTGTCCAGTCCCTGGGGGGATTTTAAAGACTTGTACAGGTGGCACTTGGGTACCTGGTTTGGTGGGGGCCTTGGCAGTGCAGGAGGAGCTGGATTTGTCCTTCCCAACCTCATGGACCCTGGAATTCCCTGATTATTGCACTTAATGATTCATCAATGCTATCGTGCAAATACAGCAGTATAATTTATTTACACATTTTGCCATGTTTGATTTCTTTCAGTGAATTAAAGTTGCTCAGGGTGGCATGCAGAGACCTGGGGTCAAACAGCAAGTTTTTGTGGAAATGTTCCCTTCTACCATGGCTTTAGTGGGAGAAATTTAGGAGAAATCACAACATGAGGAGATGACTTTCAGTATTTGTATGACAATTCATTACTGCAAAACAAGAACTCTAAGTCTGGCTTAATTAAGCTGCACGTTGTCCAGTTTTCTCCAGTACAAACACTCCTCTTTGCCCTTGATCACCCAGTCAGGGTCAGTGGCGGTTCACCAACCTTTGTTCAGTGGAATATTTTACTCTGTTAGCACCTGGGATTTTGGGGGGGGAGACTGGGTTCACCTCTGTGTTTAGGTTTACTATTAATGTGTGATACAGTGTGAAGTTTGCTAATGAATTTACTGGTCTTTATTCCCAGCTGCTGTGGAAATAGGAAGCAAGCTGATGTAGGGAAAAATCATCCCCCCATATGAACTAAAATGAATGTTCCTCAGGAAGATAGAAAAGCCAAATCTGCTAAAATTAGGAAAAGAGTAACAGTAAAGTCCAACTAGCACATAAATCCTACAGGAGCAAAAGCCCATCCTCCATAAACACATTCAGAGAGATGATTTTTGCTTTTTGCCTTTAGATGTTTGTAGTGTTGAACAAAATAAAGCAGCCCCATGAATATGGCACTGTCCTAGTCATTGTTTCCTCACAGCTCAAGGAATAACTGCATTTTTGACAGGACAAAACACTTGGAACTGCATGACACATGTGGAGCTTCTCTGAGAAACAAACTTCTTTTTGGAGGGGATAGAGATGTAGAAAAAGTGACAACAGGATAAAAGTGGGGAGCTGTTGGAATAATTCAGTGGTAACAACAACTTCTGTTATTTTTTTCCCTTCTTTCTGTAGAGGAAACATATTTGCTGATACTTGTGGCAAGCATCTTATCTTCATTCTACTCCATCCTGCATTCAGCTATGTTCAATTTGATCCCCTCTCCACAGACATGACTGTGCCTATTATTGCTGGGCACAAAAACCCCACCAGCCTCTGCCAAAAACCAGCAGCAACCCTCAGCTGTAATGTTCAGCTCTCACCCTGACTGGCTTCCAGCTTCACGACTTGGCTGTGTGTGCTCTAATGAAATATTCCTTCAATTTCACGTTCTTTGCCTGCATCAATTACACTGAATTATGACAGATTCCTGTAATCCAGGCTGTTTTTTTTTCCTTTGTTTCTTCCCATTTAAGATAGATCTTGCAAAGGAGTGCTCCAAAAACAGAGCATTAGCCTTGCTGTCCTCTGCATCTTTGCAGAATCATTTCTGTATTTTTTTTTAGTGTGGAATTCACATTCCAAACAAAGGCTCATGACTGTCACTGACAATAAAATCTTAACTTTTTCTGCATTGCTTTCCATTCCCTAATGAGTTGAAGATGTAATTTTTGCTTTTTCTTACTGTTGATGTGTTCTGGAGAGATTTTCACTTTGCTGGCTTACCAGTGACAACAAGAATTTCTTTTTCTCAGAGGAGGGGGAAAGTTTAAAGCTCAGCAGCATGAGAGGTTTATATTGTTGTTGCAAGCACACATTACCTTCAAATTTATGCAAGTTGAATCTCATATGCCAAGTCTTCAAAATTAATCTAGACTGTCTCACCATCCCCAGTGGTTTGCACAAACTGAAAAGTTTATGGGCCAAACTGTTGAAAAATGCCTCTAGATTTGTTTTCAGCACTGGCACATGCAAAAAGGGATGTGCAGACACCAACGCTTTTGTTTCAAAGCCAGCATGCCCACAAAACTAAACTTGCCTTTGTGTGTGAGAGCCGTGAGGAGCCACAGAGCTACACCTGGCAGGGGCTGAGCCCCCCTCAAACCTAACAGAATTCTCCAAACACAAATCTCCCACCAAGTTCAAGAAGGGGCATTGACATTAAAGCAACTTGCCCACTGCCATCAGCAGGCTGTCTCAAGGAACTCTTCCTGGAAAGATTTTGTCTTCTCAGTGGTAGTGGCTATCTCTACCACTCAAGGTGTAAGCATAACACCACAGCCTTCCACCACTCAACTGGTTCATAGAGCCACAGAATCATTAGGGCAGGAAAACACCTCTAGGATCCTGCATTCCAACCATCAACCGAGCACCACCATCATGTTCACCATTAAAAATGTCCCAAATGCCACATCCACACATATTTTGAATACTTCCAGGAATGGGGACTCTCACCTGGCTACTCATTTGGTGAGGAAATATTTCTTAATATCCAATCTAAGCCTCCCCTGGCACAGCTTGAGGCCGTTTCCCCTCATCCTGTCCCTGTTCCCTGGCAGCAGAGCCCGATCTCCCCTGGCTGTCCCCTCCTGTCAGGAGTTGTGCAGAGCCAGAAAGTTCCCGCTGAGCCTCCTTTTCTCCAGGCTGAGCCCCTTTCCAGCTCCCTCAGCCCTCCTGGGGCTCCAGCCCCTTCCCCAGCTCCTTCCCTGGACACGCTCCAGCCCCTCCAGGGCTCTCTGGCCGGGAGGGCCCAGAACTGGACACAGCCCTCGAGGTCCCTCAGCAGGGCCAGCCCAGGGGACAGGCACAGCCCTGGGCAGGCCTGTCCCCTGTCCCCTGTCCAGAGTCAGCAGTTCATTGTCTCTGTCCCCAACACAGGCTATTTTAACAACCTGTCATTCGGGTTCCAAGAGGATGATCACAGATGTGGTAACCAGATGGGCCCACTCATGTAATAGTAAGCATTGACTCCATGATTCACAGAAGGCTGATACACCAAATCCTCAACTCCTCAAAATCCCTCTTTATTAAGAAAGCTATTACTTTTATAGACGGTTATGATACAGGTGGACACAATTGGTCCTCTAATTAAAACACCATCACCATTGGCTGATTAAGAAACCACCCATTGGAGTAAACACATTCCACATGTTCCCAAACACCAGGTACAACCAGTTAAGATAAATTTTTTATTGTTTATCATTCTTTCTCTGGCCTTCTCACAGCTTTTCCCAGGACAATGCCTGGGAAACTCTGTTGCTCTCTGTGGCTACTACCACACCCAGACTGTTCAGTGGTGCCCAGAGACAGGACAAGGAGCAATGTCCATAAAAAACCAAGAAGTTCCACCTCAACATGAGGAAAAACTTTTTTATGTTGAGGGTGGCAGAGCCCCACAACAGCTGCCCAGGGAGGTCCTGGAGTGTCCCTCTATGGAGACATCCAAAACCCTCCTGGACACATTCCCATGCCAGCTGCTCCAGGTGACCCTGCCTTGGTAGGGGTTTGAACTGGATGATCTCCAGAGGTCCCTTCCATCCCCAGCTATTCTGTAACCTCTCCTCAATTCTTGGGCAAATTGAGGTTTTCGTTTACTTACAGATCACTCCCAAAGGGTGGTATGGGCAGGAATGAGGGAGGCTGAACTCCTTCTGCCCTGCACAATTCTCCAGTTCTTCAGAGCCACAGGGCAGGCAGCTCTTGGCACTGTGCTGTAAGAACACTCTGAAAACTCCAACATGTATCTTACAGTGTTACAGACACTGAAAATAATAATTATTATTACCTTGGAACCACCAGGGGAGAGCCAGGGTGGAATTCAGTGCAGCATGGACACGGACAGTTTGCTCCAGAGGCTTCTTCCCTTACGCAGCACAGAGCTAAACCATGCTGACAGCTCCTGATTCAGGAATCAGTCCCTCATCCATTGTAACTTGCTACACTCAGCATCTGCACATAAACCTTTTTAAAAAAATTTAAAAAGACTGCTATTTGATAAAACCTCTTTAAAAAAATATCATTTTTCTGTGATCAAGAAATAATCCAAATAATTCCTTCTTTTAAGACTGTGACTAGAATTTGACAATGACTCAAATGAATGTATTTTGACATTTTAAAAAGTGTTCAGCATTTATCTCTTGATACACATTAAAGATACAAGCATTCTTCTAAGCAAAGGTACATCTTTTTATATATGGGAAAGTTGCAGTCCTATTTTAAATTGCAGTGTTGCCCTTTCTAGAATAGAAGACTAAAAAACATTTCAGTGATTCAAAACACCAAAATCAAGAAGTTTTGACAGTTTTAGATGAAAAATCAGGGTGAATATTATTTTGTGCAATACCTTCATCAAAGAATGTAATTTATAGTGCTCCTTTTCCCTGATTAAGCCCAGTTTTAGCCTCCTGACAGCTTGAGGAAATGCTCCCAGTCTGGTCCAGCTCCTCCACCAAGTGAGAACTACAAGATATAAGGACAGATGAAAGGCAGCAGAGAGGGTGTTACCTTTTCCCAAGTTATTCACACAGAGAAAAAAATTTCCTGTACAAAGAAGCCTGCAATGCATTGTCTACAGGCAGACATAACACCTGAATAAAAGACAGTCATGGGTATGAAGGGCTTTCTGTCACACATTATGGGTTCCTGACTGTTTCTTCCACTGCCTTCTGGTAATACTGTTTGCAGTTCACACCAGAAAACTGGGGTGCTGTTCATGGCTTGACTGCCCTTTTACTCTCAGTGTGCCAAATTTCTGTCCAGTTTGGGTTCTGAAGTTGGGCACAGAAGGGATGCCACGGGGTGAGCCAGGCCAGCTGTGCTGCTTGGCTGCCCCTGCACAGCTGAGCCCTGTTCCTGTTCCCTGAGCCCTGTCCCTTTCTCTGTTCCCTGCTCCTTGTGCCCTGTCCCTGTTCCCTCTCCCCTGAGCCCGGTCCCCAGCCTTGGCCCTCCATAACACCTCACTGCCAGACTTTGCTTCACCTGTGTATTTGCTGTCACCTCTATTCCCTCAGATGGTGCAGATAATTTCTTAAATTAATCTAAAATTGAATTTGTAATTGGAATAGCGTAAGAATAACACTCTGCAGGGTAGGATTTGTGTAGGCGCTTTATGCGAATATCTGTGAGTATTTAAGCCTTCCAAACACTCACAAGTTTTAGGTTCCTGTTTTTTCACCTAATGAATATTCTCTGCTGGACCATTTGGAGATCACCTACAAGCATTTTTGTTTACAGAGTAAGTTAATTAATACTGTTAATACAGCAGAGTATGGGGTGAAGCTTCTTTTATCTGCTGCAAGTGCATTCATGAATCTGCTGGTATTGAAAACCAAGGCAAAGCAGCCAAGGTTCATGAACCTTCCAGATGAACCTCCAGAAAATTTTCAGTGAACTTGGGCTGATAGAGTATTCCCCCTTAAGTGACGTGAAAGCAGGTACTTTGATCCCTTCAAATTACTGCTATGTGAATAAATAATTTTTAAAGTTCATCTGTCATTAAGAATTCNACATTAAAAAAAAAAAAAAAAAAAAAACCAAAAAAACCCAAAAAAAAACCAAAAAAGCCCCACCACATTAAAAAGAGCAGATTAGTCAATCCTCCCCAAGCCTTGATTTTTTTCAATTCTATGAATTTTAATAACCGCAATAAAATTTGGAAAGGCCAGATGAGCATGGAAACTCCATAGGACTAATGACATCTGGGTCATAAAGAAAGCCCTGTTTCAAAGGCCCTCTTAAGGCTGTGGAGCAAGGATTGGCACACTGGCTTTCTGCTCCCCTGACAAGTGTCCAACATCCCTGGCTAGAGTTTATCTGGAGAAGGACTCTCGATTTGTCCTGTTAAAGGTGCTCCAAGATGAAGCACAGGAGTGGTAAATGAGTGCACTGTATGACAGTCAGCACATCCAATTAGGGGCCTGGAATCTTAATTAGAGCCCCCATTGCAGTGACTAATCTTTAACGGGATAGTTACAGCAATTGGTAAACAAAGAAAGAAATAATGGTACTGGGGGAATTCAGAGGGAGTATTTATAGCTCAGCCTGATATATTTAACTAAATTAGAGAAAATGGAATCGATCCCTGATTCATTCAGGGCTCTATTCCACAGACCAAACACAAAACCAGGCACCAGGAACTCATTAATGGTGATTTTCTAAGGCTCTTTGTCTCTTGCTGCAGCAGCTGTTTGTAGAGTGAGGGCAATACACACCATGTAGACACTTGGACATGTGACACGCATTTAGATGGCTATCATAGGGTTGGAAATGCAGTCTTGCACTTCTTCTGTGTCTCTATACATTCAGATAAAAGAGCCATGAAGTGCAGAAAAACAGCTGTGTGAGCTCCCTTGACCTGACAGGCCATCACCACCTCTCCCAGCTCCAACACAGACAACCTCTTGAGCTTCTCTGACACAAACTACCAGAGGTAACATTTCTCTTGGCTTCACAATCCAAGAGAGGTGAGAAGAGACCTCCAGAACTGTCCAAGGAAACATCCTCTTTTATAGAGGCACAGGCAAAGACCCCAGGGGAGTAAAGCTGGCTCTAAAAGCTCCCTTCCTATGCAAAGAAAAAAGGGAAATTTCCATAATGCTGCAGTCCATAGAGCGTCTCCAGTTCTGGGAAATTCACTTTGATATATATGGATTATAGGCAGTCATCCAAGCCACATATATAAATATCCCATGTAAGTCTGGGCCACAAGACCCAATATTCTTTAAGAATAATAAAGCTCAACAGTTTTTTAGCTGAGTATAGAGAAAAAAAAAAAAAACAAAAAAAAAAAACAAGTCAAATGAGGTGCTGATATTGAAAGCGCCAGAAATACCCTCCTTTCTTAGATCAGAACACAAAATGGCATCTAAAAGACAATACAGTTTTCATTTGCTGAGGATGTGGAAAACATTTTTTAGGGTTTTGTCCATTGTAAATAAAACTTCAGCTGCTTCTGTCCTTGACTGTCCCAAAGGGCTCCATTTGCAGGTAGGACAGCACCAGGAGCAGTTTGTGGTGTTTGCTGTCATTGAAACCTCTCCTGAGAGCCCTTCATAAAAGTGGAAAGTGAGCCAAGGGATCTCACAGTAAATACAGAACAGCAAAGCCCTTTCAGAAATGCATGAATAAATGAATGAATGCACGAGTAAGTGAATGACTTGTTGTGCTAAACAAAGTGTTTGAGCACCGAAGGCACGCCCTGAAAGCAAGCCCAACACAAACGTTTTATTTCCCTGCTACAGCTCACCCTGATCTCCAGAGGAGGCAAGCGGTGCTGGAAACTGAAACCACTCTTAACAGACCTTCAGAGTACATTCCTGTGGCAATTGTAAAACCAAGCTGTATTTGCTTTTCCTTTTTTGACTGATTGTGAATGAGCACTTTCCTAATGAATCCCATACTGATTTTTGGGATGGTGATGCACTAGCTATCCCACTATCACTGCCTATAAGCAGAATCCTGCTTGTCTAAACTCTCTGATTTCAGTGCACTAAAATGACAAATATTTGGTGTGATGTCTGAGCCATGCAGGGAATCAGGAGGCCTTCCTTCACAGTATCTCAGTATCTCTATTTATCTACACAGAAACTGTGGGGGTTCAGATTGTGCTGTTGTTTCACTACTAAAACCCTCAGTTTAAACTAAGCACACTAATGGTCTACGGGCTCCAAATCAACTAACCCAAATCCTGTCTAGGTCCCTTATCCTGCAATCTCCTCACTCGTGTGATGAGCAGCACACACACACCCACAGAGGTAAAACACAGCACCCACACACAGCTAAAACCCCAGCAACAAAAAGCTGCCAAACCCCCCAGGAGTATCTGAAACTTGTCTAAAAAGCAGGACATTTTGTATCCTTGGCCTAGTCAGCACTGTTGGCATGTTTTTGGTGAAATAAGGATGTTTGAGTTGCTCTGAAATCCAGAGCAGGGTAGCCCAGAAGCCACCGAGGGCCTGGAGACCCTGGGAAGGCAGAGCAGCACAAAAAGCTGATTTTCCTGCCATTAGCCCCAGAAAGCAGTTAGCTTTCCCGGAGAAAGAATAGGAACTGTGTCGCGTTTAATACTTAAACTGCGAATTAAATGTTAATAATGAATGTCAGCCTACTTTTGATTCCTATCAGTGAAAGCATATGCTGCAGTCTGCTCCATTTCCAGTGGGAAGGAAACCGTGGGCACTGTAGTCTTTTGTTATTAAAGCATTACAGTAGCAGTGTGGGGGTGTGCAGATGTAAATTTGTCATCATTTTCTCTAGGATAATATTTACAGGATTTCAGAGTGCATGTGTGTGAGCAGCATTTTGTACCCATTTGGCAGTTTGTCTGAACATCTGCTTTCACGGCTTGTGCTCACCAAGGCCTAGTTCTTTCCATTCTGGTCTGGTATGAATAATAATATTCTTGGTGGCATGGATCTGTCACATTTCCTGTTCAGCACACCAGAAATTTCCACAGTGTTCGTTCTTTAGGACAGACATGCCACTGAAACTCAAGTGTAGGAGAGCCTTTGGGTAAGCCAAGAGTGCCAAGATCTTTAGTTGATGATGATTGTCACTGTTTTAAAAAACATTTTAAGACATATCAAAAAAGTATCTTAAAAAAGTAGGAAAGGGAGATGAAGAAAGAGAAATCATCATGTCACAAAGAGATGGAGGAAATGGCTCAACTACATCATGCACTGGCTTTTCTCTGCTGCCTCTCTTTTCTGAAATCCCATGGAGGTGAAAACACTATGCACAGCCACTAAAAGAATAGAGAAGTTGATACAGGAAAAAAAATAAGGTAAACAAAGAAGAAGAAAACTTGCACAGATAAAGCAATCAAGAAAAAAAAATATTTTAAAACCCCACAGCTTTTAGAAACACTAAGAAATTTTAATATACCATCAAAAAACTGGCAAAATACACCTCAAAGAGCATAAAAGAGAAAAAAAGAACAATGCATCCAGCAGTATCATAAAAAAATGAAACAAAAATGTTCACTCTCACAGCCACATTTATCCTTTTACAAAAGAGAGGCAAAAGGGCACAGTCACATGGATTTTGGAAGAAGCTATTTCCCTGTATACATAATGCAGCTGAAAATTAGTGTCCCTGCATATGAAAGGGATGGAACCTTGGAGTTGAAAAGCCACTTGACCTATTTCCCTGCTCTGGAACCTGACTGACCTCAATCAAAAGGACTCCTGAGGGATGTTGTCTCTCCTCTTGCTAAAAGTTCTGCTGGAAACTTTTCTTCTCAGCGAGTAATGAAGACTTCACCAACTACCTTGCAGGCTTACTCCAGTGTGAAATCCCTCCTTGCCACTCAAAGATTCTTCCCCATGTCCCACTTGCATCCCATTTGGCGTGTTTGAAACCCCAGATCAGGAATCTGATTTGCTGTGGGCACTGAGAACAGAGGGACACCGTTTACAGTGAGCTGCTTTTACCTCCTTGATGGCTTTTGTCAGGCTGCTCCTGATGAAACAATCCCCTCTTCTAAACTTTCTGCTCATTCCCCTCTGTTTTTTCCCCAGTGTCCCGTTTTTCCAGCAGGAGTCTTGTCCCTCGTTGTGCTGACTGGTGTCCTGGCTGAGCACCCCTCAGTCCTGGGGTCTGTCTCTCCTGGGAAAGGCTGGTTTTGCTGCTTTACCATTCTTGACACCCTCATTTCACCCTCACCTTCACTTAGGATTCACTACACCCTCCAAACCCTCTTCTGTGTTTTTGTAGCTTCTTGGGTTTCCCCTGGGCTGGCTCTGAGCAGATGATTGCTCCTGCCCAGGGGCAGGGGCTTCACACTGAATCCCCTTCTCATTTAGGGCTTTTCAAACTTGCCACCTTCCTTTTAATCCTGTATTTTCATCTAAAATCAAGAATTTTAATCTTGTATCCCCTTTAAACCAGTATTATCTGCAACTGTGTAACTTGTTAGCTATTTCAGCATTCTAGAAAATGTCCCAAGACCAGGCTTTGAAGGAATCAGGCTTATGAAGAGGTCTTGCATTTTAGAAGAGAACCACAGACAGCTGCATCCAGCTTATATAAATTCATCTATTCGCCTTATGGGAATGACAAATGCAAGGCTGCCAAAAGCTTCTTCTCTGCTGGAATCTAAGCCTAGAACTCTCTTTGCTCTCCCTCTAAGAAGACTTCTGGCATTAGCACTGGGAGAAATCTGATTGATGTGATTTAAACTGAATTTAATTTTGACAAAACTATGCTGCCTCTTATTGATCACCTGTCAGAGGTTAATTATCTAGCAGCTGCTCAAAAATAGCTTATTTAGGCCAGTAATTTTTCTCCTGCTCAGCCATTCCCTCCTTTTTTGTCAATCACTAGACTAGCAATGTTTACTGGCTACCCCTCAGCCTAGATTTCAAAGATTTCAAATACACTTCCTGATGGATCTGGGATTGCTTCACTACGTGAAGAGATCCTCTGTGATTAAAGCCATTGGGACCAGTTAATTTGAGATCATTCAACAGCTGCATGTTTTCTCTCCCGGTGACAGTGAGCAGGTGGCCCCGTTTGCAGAGGAACCCATAGGTGTTTCTCTCTCTGAAGCAAAGATCTACCTGCAAAGAAGGAAAGACAGTCCTGCCTTTCTCTTTTCCCCCATGGAACACTCCAGACCACAGCTCCCAAAGAACCCAGCCCAGCAGAAAGCAGGAAAATCAGCATCATCTTTTAACACCCCTCCAATGTATTTAGAGGGCTACACGTGCTTCAGCCAAGACATTACCGAGGATTGTTTTTCCAGCTGGAACCAGATCAGTTTCTGTATTTGCCTTCAAAACAGGCATGTTTACACAACAACATTCAGCTGAGATACCAGAACTGGGTATGGAAGAAACCCTGTCCAGCAGATGCCTTGAGAAATGCAAATAATCAAATAATTGATTGTTTCCAAAAAAACTCCTATGGCCAGAAAACTCCAGAACATTAAAAACAAAAACAAAAACAAAAAACAAAACAAAACAAAACAAAAAAAAAAAAAAAAAAAAAAAAAAAAAAAAAAAAGGAAGTGTTGTGGCACACTGTGTAGTTTATTAGTTGTTATTTTATCATTTTGCACGGGGTGGTTGGTGTTTTATAACTCAGGTTTTACTCTGTACCACACGGTCTGTTCTGTGTACCCCTTTCCTCCCCACGCCCTGTGAGTGATCTTTCCCTGGGGTTTTGACCCCCCCTTCGACCCTGGGTGATTCCTCATGGGCTGTGGTTCCTCCCCTCCTCCTCCTCTTTCCCCCTGGGTTCAAAAAACCTCTGGAATTGTTATATCCTTCTTTCCTCTCCTGGACCTCCCAAGTTCCCATTAAAGGTTTTATGGGATACCCTGTTCCGAGAGGGAAGAGCGCTCCTCGTCTCCCATCTCTGTCTTTGTGGGGATTGCTGGGGAACCCTGGGCTAGCTGGGGTTCTTCCCCTAACACACCCCTGCAAGGAAGCAGCAGCAGAGCCTCTGCAGGCACCTGCAGAAACACATTCCTGCGACTGCATCCATCAGTGAAGTGATGCCGGGTAACAGGAGAGGGAGGAAACGACCTGATCAACCTTTCCAAACTTTGACTAAGTTGTAGACTTGGTGTGAGACCAGCCTTCACTGTCCCAGGGGAGTCTGTGTGCTGCTGAAAGGGTTTTCAGCAGCTGGCAGGGGAGAAGGGAGGGTGCAGCCCTCAGTCCTGGGAGCTGCAGAGCAGACCCAGCTCTGGCCAGGAAGCTCTGCCTTACAGATTGCCCCTTTGCTGGAAGTGACACACGGGCTGGGCAGGGGTTTATCTCCTGTCACTTGTGCTTCACAACACAGCCCTGAAACAAATCGCCCTCCTCACACATCCAGCAAGGCAAGGAGTGCCAAGATCAGGTGTGGGAAACAGTTTCACAGCATTATCACACAGAGCACGTCACCTTTGGAGAGCACTTTGTATTCACCTACATCACAGCCCATAAAACAAATCAGGGATTCCCATCGCCAAGAAATGTATCCCTAATCCAACATTTACCTCAATAAAGGATAACACTGACTCTACACACCTGCAAAGTCAATGTGCCATAAATCACTACCAGAGCTTTCCCTTTTCAAAGAGAAAGAATATTTTTAGTATGAATTAACTTCAGAGAGATGCAGGCTTAATGGGTGAATCATAGTTATCTGTTAACTTCAAATAATTTCAGGGATGTCTGGGATCCTTGAATATCTACAGTAAGATAAAATTTGACATCATAGTCTGTACAGAGTCATCTAATATTGACAGAAGGCTTGAAATACTTATGTTTGAGTAAAAAAGGTGAGAAGGTTGGGTGAATTATCTGAAGTAAGATGTAATGCTCAGCTTCATTGCAGGTTTTTAAGTTCTCTGCATGCAGAGGACACACTTCCCTGCATGCAGAGGACACACTTCCCTGCAGCCTCTTGCTCAGCTGAAATAACTGGAAGAAACTTAAACCAATTATCAGAGGTGAGCTTGGATCTCTGCTCCAGGAATAACATCCTGCTGCTTTTACTGCTTGTCCATCTCTGTTCACTTCCAGTGGCACTGGGGCAAGATGTGCTGGGGTCCCTCTTTGGATGAGAGGCTGCCAAAGCCGCAGGGAAACCTGCACTTTTGTAACACTGGCTGGAGTTTAAAGCTTTTCCAAATAGCAGCAGTGGCCTTCTATTCCAGGCAGTTTAACAGCAAATTCCACAAAGCACTCCCATGCAGTCTCCAGCATGGGAAAATTCAGTCTACAAATGACCAGAAAATAACCCCTGCTTCCTGCATGTCAAACTGATAGAGATGTGTGGTTTGAAAAGAAAAATTCAGAGCCAAGCTTGTCCCTGGTTATGTCACAGCACTGACAGAAACTGCCTGGCTCCCAGCTTTTAGTTCAGCACATCCCCTGTACCACCAAACCTGAGACATGCTCACAAGAGGATGAAAATACCAGGACAAACCATCCAATCTCTGCTTTGGGAAAAAAAGCAAACATGAAGCCATCATGGCAAAACAGGTACTAAGTGTAACTTTCCTTCTGCTGTAACTTCCAGAGCACAGCGCAGAGAGGAAAAATAAAGAAATATTTCAGCATTGCACAGCTCCAATTAATGCCATTTGGCATGATAACAAATTATTCTTGCAAAAATTATAAAGCATTAAACCTGTATATCAGTCAGGCCAGCTTCAGCACTAAAGCCTTGCCTTGGGCAGCAAGGAAGGGGAAAAGCTGCTCTTCCCTTGTTTTTTAGAGAGAGTGAAATGAAGCAAGAAGTAGGGGCTGGAGAAAAAGAGTACATTTTCACATTGTTCATGTATGCTGTAGATGAAAAGTAATTTAATCTGGCTTTTGTAACAGTCAACAATAAATTGATTGGTAAATAGATGAGGTTGTGTTAAATATATGCACTGGAAAATTAAGATCTTAATTTTCTAAAGTGCATATATTTCTTAACTTTCTCAAAACTAAGCCCTCCATTTTTAATGGAAGGGCATTTTCAGTGTTCCCTCCTCCCTTGCAGATTGAATTTTTTATCAGCTAACATGTATTTGAGTGGAATTGGTGTGCTGCTCATGAAGAAAATCTAACCTGAAATAGCTTTTCAGAGACCTTAAGCAGTATCTTGGAATTGATTGATTGATTTGAATACACAATTCACAAACCCTTAGATTGCCTTTTTAATATCTCCCACCGACCCTGCACAAGCTACAAACATCTCCAGACACTCTGGAATTTTCTTCAATTCCAATGGCAAAGCACATGCTCCACAAAGAAACAATCCATGCCAGCAACCCAACTTTTACTCCATATCCTTTGGAATACCAGGTTAAGAGGAAAAAAAAAATCAGGATTCAGAACACACTTATTAAAAGGTCAGGTCTGTGCTTCTGTCTGAGCTGCGCTAAAAGCCGAATTCTAGAGAAGAATCCACAGAAATGGCTCAGTCCCTATGACCAGGAAATCTTCAATGTATCAGAAAATTTCAGTTGTTTTAACAGAATACTTGAAACGAGCCAATATTTGAAGAATCCACAGCAAAGCTGTAGGGTTGTACAAACCAAGGATGTGTTAAAGGCAGCCTGAAATGATTAAGGAACTAATATGTTCTGTGGCCTTTGCTGTAGGCCAGGAATAAAGCATTAATCTTGTTCTGGGGTGGCTGCTGGGATATGAGTCACTTTTACATTTGCTGCTTAGATAGATTCCCCAATGATGTCTGCACCACGCCGACATTACACCCCACACAGAAGGTAAACAATTTATTCTTCATCGCTGCCTGTCACTGCTGCAGTCACAACAGGATAGAGATCCATTTCCTAAATGGAACAGGTGAGAGAAGGAATGCAATCATGTAAATTGATAACGTAAATTTTGAGGGTGACTTTGGAATAGCGGTGGCTTTGCAAACCTAGAAAATACAAAATAAAATCCCTAGAAAATACACAAACCTAAGGAATACTATATGAACAGTATTTTCCAGAACCAGGGCCTCACACATGCTGGGTTTTTGTCTCTGTTTTCTTGTATAAATCTGTAGGAAACAACTGAGTCAAACTCTCTCCAGTACTCAGAACACCTTGGTATAAAAAATGAAGATAAAGCAATAAATAAAGAGCAGGACCTTCTGTGAAAAGTTTGTGCACCTAACTGGAGAAGGATAAAATACTGACAGCTGTTAAATTCAGTACTCTAGATGCAGCACCAGGTCCAGAACCTCCACAGTTCTGCTGGCCAGAAACTGGAATGAAGCACTGGGGAGGGATCACTTCATACTGACCCTACCTCTTCCACTTTATTTAAAGCTCTTCTGAGGATACAGACCTGCAGTTAAAGCAAATACCCCCAGCCCTACATAGCTTGAAGAATGGAAAATTCCATTAGCTCTTGTCTCCTCCCTTCTGTGTATTTTACATTAACTTTAAAATGACAAAGGAAAAAATACCCAAGAGTAGGAGATGTGAATTAAATCCTCTCGTGTTACAAGTTAAGTTAATTCTTTTTCAGGTCAGTCTGGGCACATTCTGGGACATATTTTAGAGCAGGATGATGGTTACACCAAGGTCGTGGGTTCAATCCCTGTAGGGGCCATTCACTTAGGATCTGGATGATCCTTGTGGGTCCTTCCAACTCAGAATATTCTGTCCTTCTATCACATTCAAATTTTGCAGGAGTATTTTGTCTGGGACATTATAATATAGCTAATCAGAATACATGGCATACCCTAAATAATAAGAAAACTTAGTCCTATACAGCAGTCACAACTTTTCCAAGCATCTGCAAGCTCTTTCCACCAGCTCTTTTTGCTGATGGCACAGTGCATGAGGAAACTGCATATTCTTCTGTGTCCCACCTGATGAGCAGGTTCCCCCCACAGATAATGGCTATGAAAACTATGTTGGCTTCAGGGGATTTCAAAGAGCCAAGACAAACTTCTGTCCTTTCACAAGCCTCAACAGCTCCATCTTGCAGTGTGAGTAGGCCAACAATGAATCACCTGCAGGAGGACAGGACAAACCACTGAAGCACACGTTCCAGGTAGCTGAACTACAGAACAATTTCTATTCATTAATTTGGTTATTTCTGGAAGAAATGAACCACATAAGCAGCAGGTGCATATGCTAATAGAATGACTTCATGATTTAATTAAGCCATATTTCCCTAGAGAGTAATTACATATGTTGTTTACTCAACTTTTTTAAAGGCCATTTAAAAAAAAAAAAGCAATCACATTCATTCCTGGCTAAAAATAAAAGATCTCAAGAACTTCAAACACACAAAAAATTAGTGAACTGACTTAGTAGATCCTGCACATACCCAAGGAACACTTGCTATGCACAATCCCATACAGGAGCTTCTCTAACAGATGGTGTTATCCCAACTCCTATCAAAACCTGGTCTGATACCACCCAGTGTGATGTGTGAGGAGATATTTTACATTGGCTGCCTTGGCTGTAAGAAATCTAGGAGTTTAGAAGTTTAGATTAGATATTAGGAAAAATCTCCTCATGGAAATGGTTGTAAAGCAATGGAACAGGATGCCCAGGGCAGTGGTGGGAGTGTTCAATCCCTGGAATTCTTCAAAAAATGAACAATGTTTTGGATGAGACACCTGAGGACAGGTGGTGCTAGGTTGATGTTTGGACTGGATGATACTAAAGGTTTTTTCCAGCCTTAACATTTCTGTGATTCTGGTCTAACCCAGCAGATACTGCAAAGCAACATCTGAAATAGAGACTACAGAGCCTAAAAAAGATTGATTTTATGAGGTGACAATTTTCTGAGCTTAAGACACAAATACAGAATTTTCCTCAAAGGACAAGGGTGGTCTCATCCCAGATGAGTCCTGCTGCTGCACAACTGGTCCCGCTTCTGGCCTGGATTCCCCACAGCTACAGCTGCTGTTCCCACTATTCAGTGATAGGGAATAATTCCATTATTCTGGAATGCTGAGGCTGTGTCACAGATTCCCCAGAGAGGCTGTGGCTGCCCCTGGATTCCTGGAAGTGTCCAGGGCCAGGTTGGATGGGGCTTGGAGCAGCCTGGGACAGTGGAAGGTGTCCCTGTCCATGGCAGGGTGGGATAGGCTTTAAGATCCCTCCCAACCAAAACCATTCTGTGATCCTCTCATTTTCTGTTGTGAAAAAAAAAAACATTACTGTGTGGACAATATTAAGATTACAGCACTGAAAATGACAGTGCAGCCAAAAGCCACTTGTTGTTTCTTTAGGTACATGGACAGATTTATCCCTGTGCTTTGCCAGTTCACTGCAGTGGAAGACAGAGAATTTCAGGGTGAACAAGCCAATTCACAGGCAGTGGAAGCCCTCAGACCGGCAGACGACACAGCCAAATAGAACAGTGACATCTAGAAGCAAGCACAGAAACAAACAGCCAAATTCAAACCCTCTGTGTGTGGATTCAATCCGCTACGGCCTCTCCTCCAAACTGCCCAGACACTGCTGCTGAGCTTCCTCCCAAGCATGCAAATCCCTCTCTGCAGGAGAGACTGCTTTCAATTCCACATGTGAAAAAGAAACTTCTTTCATTCTTAAGGAGAATAACACACACCAAGTGATGTTTAACAGAAAGAAATTTTAGGCAGGTTTTTTTTTTTTTTTTAAACCTTATTTGTGCCAAACAATACAAATCCAGATTCTGTCACATCTGTCTTAAATGTGACTCCACTGGAGAGGAATATTTCCCAGAAAATAAGGATGGGAAGACATTCTATATTGCAGGAGAGATGTGTCAAATGCATGCCACATAGCTATTAAATGGAAAAATGGAACTTGCAGTAAAATATGAGGATTTTTTAAAAGCTAAAAGCCACATTTTCTCTTGCTTCACTTGTGCAGACACAACTTTCTTAAAATACTTCAATAAGGTATTTATTTTTCTCAAGATGCTCTCTGTCCATTGTCCATGTGAGGTCTGTTATTTTCTGTCAGTGTAGCACTTCTGGAAGAGCTACTTCAGCAACTTTCTCAGAGATGAGTAGCTTGTATAAATCAAGGTTTGTAAAGAAGAGCTAGCAAGTGCAACTTACAGGCCAGATGCTGGTCTGCCTGCAATCTTAAGACTAAAAAATAAAGAAATAATATATTTGAAGCACATGATTTGGCTAGTAACAGCCAGAAATCAGGGAAACAAAGCACATAGCAGTTTGGGGTTTTTTCCCCTTAAAGCAAAAATTTTATTTTAGAAGCACATGTACAAATCTAGCTTAACCAATGGCATTCCTCAAACTAGCAAAATACCCAATTAAAAAAAAAAAAAAAAGGCAAGAGAGAATAATTATTATATTGGCAGAAATTGGCACAATGGATAATTTTGCTAGAATGAATCAGAGCCATGATGGAGCCTTTCTGTACCTACACAAATGTCAACGCATTTGAAGTATTTTCTTTACAGTTTTATTACACACATTAATATTGTTGGTGGGTTACTTGCTCTGCATATTTAAATCTTAACCCCAAACACTCAAAATGCAGGAGCCGTTAATACCAAAACCATTGAAAGCACATGAAGTCCCCAGGAGGCTGTCAGTCCAAGGAGTGTATAAATGAACTGCTGGCAGGAAAAATGGCCACTCTGGAAAATACTAATTCTTAGGACCTTACCAATCTCAAGATTGTATTCAAAACTCTAGCTGAACAGAAAATCCACTGCCCAGGGAGAATAACCATGAGCAAATATCTGCGGGCCAACTGTGTAAGAACTGCAAGAGGAGTTTTTGAGCAGATAGTTACTTCTAGGTTTATCACATGTTTTATCAGTAAACTTCAAGCAGAATTGCTTGAGCATTATCTCATGTTCCTCTTTTTGCCCCTTCTTTTTCTACCTAATACTAGTACATTTTTACAGATAGTTCTTCTGTCAGTGCTCCTCAAAATTTCACATTTGGACTCAAAAAATGCTTGGTTAGAATTTTACAAATTAAACTGTTTTTATATTCCATGATCAGCACTGACTGTCAGAAGGTGCATTATATTCTTCAAGAGGAATTCAGGCCCAGTTTACCCTCTCTGACCACACAGAAGTTCTCAGAAAACACACTCAGCAAGTAATGAATTTTGCCTACCATCAATTTTTGTCCTGCATTAGCTCTACAGCCCAGTTACAGAAATGATTTAATAGGATAATAAGAACCCTTTTTGCTTTTATCATCTCCAGCTGAGGCTAAATCACTCATCCTTGCACAGCCTCATGGTGCTCTGAGAGCAGATAAGTGGAAAACAAAGCAAGAGAGACCTTCAATTCCAGCTGAAATGAGCGTATTCTCACCAGAAAAGGTATTTATCTCGAAATGGGAAACATGCACGCTAGGATTCTGCACTTTGGTTTGCCTCTTTCATATTTAGCCTTCAGTTTGAAGGAGATTCAGCCAGATGACATCTGAGAACTTATATGACGCCGACTTTTTTCTTCCTAAACTGAGAAAAAAAAAATGTGTAAGAAAATTAAGGGTGCAAAAGCTGGGTTTTGGACAAATTTTGAGAAGCCACAGAATTTTTTTCCTTCAAAAAACCACTCAGTTTCAAATAACTAAGACACTGAAGAATATGCTAGTAAAGGGAATTGTAACCTTTATGATGGAAGAATTCCCAGCTTACTACGGTCTTAATATACACATATGATGAGAGGTATGAAATAAATATAAACTGACTTCAGAACAAAAATTTACTGAAAGAAAGAAACACAACACTGCAGAATGTCCCTGAATGCATGCCTGAAGTTGCTCAGAAAATGCTCCTGTGTTACCTAATTCTCCTGCCTTCATAAGATTAACAGTTCTGCACACAGAACAGAAGAGTAACTTGTAAATCTGGTAGAACTCACTGTGCATTTGCTGTGGAAAACCACCAAATTCAATCTTCTTTTTTCCCTTTCTCTCCTGGTATTTACTTGGAATACATTTCTGGCAAATTTAGTAGCTAATCCTCCTCCTCTTATTTCTTACCAAGTCATTTAAACGTTACAAGCTGATATATTATTACACATACTGGTGAAAATATTCAGAATTTGAATGCTGTTCTTCCCATTAGAAAATCCACTCTACACAGATCAGGGCTTTATGATCCCCCAAGTCCAAATTTACAAAGGCAAGTGATGCCACTAGGGAATGTATGGGTTTGCTGAGGGTAGATTTTTCCTTCATGAGACACAATTCCTTCCTCTTGCCTTTTGGATGACATGCACTGCACTGGATATTTGTTTTTGCCAGCTAAAAAATGATTTCTTGAAGTACATTGGGTTTGTCATACTGATCTACTGTATTTTTCTAGCAATCCTATTTTGAGAGTATTATCTGTGCTAAAATAACAGCCAGAATATATTGGGGAAAGAAGGCTTGAAAAACATTTCTAGCAGAAATAGATATATTCAAGCTCAAGACCTCTAGTATTACTCAGATTTTTGGAATCAGACAGATGCAATTTCATTTATTGAGTGCTTTCTTTGTGTTTTGCAGCAGGAAGATATCAAGAAGAAAATAAAACTGATTTATAAGGCAATGCACGTGGAAACAATGTACATTTAGAAATCTGATTTTATGATTTTGGCCCAGGCAAGTTTCGATACATCAAGAGACACCAGAGGGAGCTGCTTGCTGTAGGATCTGGCAATATTTGATGATAAATATCTACCACAGGGATTATGTAACTTCTTTTGGCTGACTTTTATGTGGATGCCCAGTTTTTAAAACCCAGAGTGAGGAAAAACTCATCTGAGAATGTTTTGTCCATCAGATGAGTTGAAAACAAATTATCTGAACAGGCCTTTGAAGTGTGATCCAGCAGAGAACACAACTGGTGCCACCTTTGGCTGTGTTACTGTGGGTCACTACATTTAGAGCAGGTCACTGGAAACAATTAACTATGTTCTGCTGGACAAGCTCCTGTGGGCACAAAGAATGCCTTTCCAACAAAGCAAGTCCCTTCACAAATATTCTGAGGAGATCAGGAAATGTAGGAGAGAGGGAACAAAAGCCATTTTCATGCCCCTTTCCTGTAGCCCCCCTGAGGCTGGCAGGTCCTGAGCACCAGTGGCTGCTCCAGCTGGCTGTAGGGTCATGACAGGAGCTTGGGGTGTCTCTGTAATTAGGACAGAAGAGGAGAAAGACTTTTTCCCCCAATTCCGGCTCTGCACTGGGCCTGCACTCCTCTCCTCACAAGAGGAGAGGCAAAGGGCTCCGTTCCTGAGGGATGAACACAAAGGGCACAGCCCTCAACTCCCTGGCTGTGTAAGAGCCACAGAATCACAGAGTCACAGAATGGTTTGGGTTGGAGGAGACCTTAAAGACCATCTCACTCCTGTCCTGTGTATAGGTACACCTTCCACTGGACCATGCTTCTTCCTAATGTCTCATTTAATCCCATGCTCTGGCAGTGACAAACCATTCCCCTTGGTCCTGTCACTCCATCCCTTGTGGAGAGTCTCTCTGCATCTGCCTTGTAGCTCCCTCAGCTGCTGGAAGGTCTCAGTTAGGTCAGCCTCAAGCTTCTCCTCTCCAGGCTTGCAGACAACCCCAGCTTTGCTCCCCAGGTCAGAGCAGAGATCAGACAACATGGTACCTCTGCTGCTGATTTTCAGGGAATGCAGACTGCTGGGTCAGAGCAAGCATCTGACTGTTCACTGCCTGCAGTGAAGTGGGATAAATTCGCCTACAGAGTTAGGGAAGAAGGTGAGTTTCATCCAACGGCTGCGCAAGTAGCTTGCGAAACACAATCTATGAGAACATTAGAGAGAGGAAATCCAGGAGGAGGAAGACAGAAGCAAAGCAGATCCCCAGAAGCAGCAGAGGAACAGCTGGGAGATGATGTGAAATTCCACCACAACTTGTGGAATTTTATTTATTTGCCCAGCAAAATAGAGGTCTACTCTATTCTTTGGAACTAAACTGTTTGAAGCAGACATGACTGTGGAGCTTTGCTTATCTTCTCTCTCCAGTCAGTGTCTGGGGAACAGAGCTGCACCTTTCTTTTGCATCCCTGCTGAGGGGCTGGGGATCAGAGCCGTGCAAGCTGGGAGTGCAGGATGCACTTGGAAGAGGCTCAGACAAGAGGCCACTCTAACCCATTGCTGAGCCTTTGGAAAGGTGCTTTCCCACAACTCTGGGAGATTGGACACTACGGGAACCACCCCTCTTGAAGCATTATCCCAGATGAGGATTCAGTTTAAAGCAGTCATCCAGGCTCTTGCTGTAATTGATGCAAAGAGGTAAATACCACCAGAGGTGACTCAGCCCAGCACTTTCAGACAATTACCTGAGGATGATGTGAGCCATCCTCAGGAGGTGCCTGTTCTTTCCTACCAATTATTGAATGAGGCCAGAACACTTGCCAAGGCCAGCTGGGGCACCTTGGGTTAGGGGAAACTGAACCAACAATTACAGAAAATAAAACTGAGACTTGTTTAGTTAAGGAGTTGGTCCCAGAAGCTTTTCAGAGATGTAGGAGGTATCGACAAAAAAAATCCCAAATGGACATTTTTTCTTGCTGAAATCATCTCCATATTTTATTTCTGTCTGCAGAAAAGCAGAAGCAAGGATCAGAAAGGCTGGCCCACCTCATACTTCAAGAGATACAGAGAGTGAGAGTGAGGGGAGAGGAAACGCAGGTATGTGTGTGCACCAATAGATGGCTCCAGGGTGTCTTTGAAAACCACTTTTGTAGGGCCCTCCACATTGCTCTGCCTTTTTCCACAATCTGCACTTTCAATCTGCCTTTTTTTTTTTTTTTCATTCAGTGAGGCAACAAGGATTTAAGGAAAACCAAATAATACTGGGTCCAAGATTGGTTAACAAGCAATTCATGACACTTTTCTGTCATGGGCAAATGCAGCTAATCACCAAATATTCATGCATTAGCATTTCTAAAGCTTCAAGTGTCCAGCAGGTTGAGGGGGGTGATTCTCCCCGTTTTCCCTGCCCTGGTGAGATCTCACCTTGAGTGCTGCCTCCAGCTCTGGGATCCCTGCACAAGATAGGCAGGACATGTCTTGTTATAGAGGAGATATTCCAAGGGCTGGAGCCCTTCTGCTCTGGGGTGTCAGAAGGAGCTGCTAAAAAGGAGGCAGAGAGTAACAGGACAGGGGTCAAAGGTTCTGAACTGCCAGAGGGCAGGGATGGATGGGATATTGGGAAGGAGTTGTTCCCTGGGAGGGTGGGCAGGCCCTGCCACAGGGTGCCCAGAGAAGCTGTGGCTGCCTCTGGATCCCTGGGAGTGCCCAAGGCCAGGTTGGACACTGGGGCTTGGAGCAGCCTGGGATGGTGGAAGTTGTCCCTGCCCATTGCAGGAGTGGCACTGAATGGGCTTTATGACACAAACCAGTCTGGGATTCCATGGTTTCTATGATTCTATAATTAACTTATAGTAGGAACTTTTCATTCATGACAGAGTATCCTGGGGGAGAAGGATGGACCTGTCTCTTTGCAGGAACAGCAAACACAAGGAATATAAAATTGCCATATCCATGGGCTTAGCACAATGAAACAAATCAGGGTAATTTCATTTCTAAGGCCCAACTCTGTCCCACCTGTGTTTTCATTCCCACACATGTGCACACACACTTGCTCATTCTCTGCATAGGTCCTACAGCAGCCACAATCCAACCAATTCAGTCACAGAATTACCACTAAAGGCCAGAAAAGTGATGTCAAGATGTGACCTTGTCCACATCCCTGCCTGAAGGTGTTCTCCCCGCTTTTTGCCTTCTCCAACCAGGTCCTTCCTGCAGGTCACATCCCATTCTCATTAGTGTCCCTAATGCCAGACCCAATCCATCCAAACACTGTGTCCTGCCTACAAACCACATGCAGAACATTTTATACCCTCTCCTCTTGCAGTGCTGCTTCACTTATTGTCCCCCCTCTCTCAGGATTCCTTCTGGGGGGACAAAGAAGTGCCTGGTCAGAGAACTTCTTTCTCCTCATATAGATATATATATATTGCATTAATAAAATAGCAATATCAGATCTAGGGTACCTAACTAACATTTAAGAAGTAGCATCAGTAGAAATTAGCATAGCATTGATTAGACCTGTCTTGTCTATGTAATTGATAAGTGTTAACAACATAAACAAAGGCCTGTGTGGCTTTTTAAGGTTGCTTCATTTTTTAATGCAGATTTTAGATAATTGTGTTTTGAATCTCCCTTGGTCTTGGTCTTTCTCAGTTATTTACAATTGAGCTGATGCCACCTAAGAGATGGTCAGTTTTGGATTCAGGGAGAAGTAATCCCTATGTTACAAAAAACTGTCCAAGCACATCAGTGACATGTCAGACTTACCAAACCCAGATCAGGCTCGTATCAGACTGATGGACACATCTGTACCTCTGTGTCTTGGCTTTGATTACTTAACCTATGAATTCAGTTTTGAGGGTCAGCTTGAGCAGTGACTTTTCCTAAAGTGTGATCCAGAAATGCCACGTGGAACCATTCCAAACAATCTGTTGTTCACTCTCACCTCATGCTCACAATGTACCAGAGGTAATCACTTTCTGCTTCTGTCAGACAGCTGTGCCCTGAAATCCTAACCCTTACCTGCTGCTGAAAATTCATCTTCCACCTGTCACTATGCAAAATATAACCAATGTAAAGAGGTTTCAGGTTTTTTGGACCCTGTTACAAACATAAGGGCTCAGTTATTACATCCAGGAAACCAAGACAACTAAAATGGGAAGAAGACTTTCTGCCCAAGAGAGGAAAGAAAAGCAAGAAAAAAGGCAACCAAAGGAACTGATCATATGTTAAAGATATATTCAATCAGATACAGCAGCAACACACAGAGCTTTAAATATTTGAGTTGTCAAAATGAAGTCAAGACGTTAGTGATTTGCTGGACAGGGAGCTAAATAAAACAGATGCATTATTTCATTTAAAAAGATTTGTTCTCTAAGGCCTTCCTGTGAAATATTCTAGATCAGGAGTTCATAGAAGAAGCATTGATTTTCCTATCAATGAAAACCAAGAGGGAAAACATGCAGTGAGATGAAAGGGATCATCCAAATGATTCATGAGTTATGCAGTGATTTTGGTTATTTATAAACTGCTTCACAGGGTTGTTTTTTTTTTCTGGAATGACTTTGTTCCAAGTCCTTCCTGCAGACCACCCCATTGGTGTGAACATCTCGAAAAATAATTCCAGCCTAAATCCAATTGCAGCCTAAATCACTGCTAAACTGGCAGCAGTCATGTCTGAGAACAGAAACCATTCTTGTGTCATCAACAAGCTTCCTCCCCTACATTAATATACCCCTTTAATTTTCTACCCTGCTTCCACAGAGCAGACACTTCCCATTCCAGCAGCTGAGGGCTGACGGTGCTCACCCTCTGAAAACTCCATTAAAAAAGCATTAAGGCTGCAACACAGACCAATAACAGCAGGCAAGAGCTCAGTTCCTGCAGAAATGCACCAAATGGGCTCCTGCACTTATCCAGAAAAACAGATTTGCGGTGCTGGATTACACTGAGGTGCTGGAAAATGTGGATGGGAGAGGATGGATTGAAGAGCCCAGAAGTTAAAGCGTGGATGGTTCATGTATTTGCCACTGTTAAGTGTCAGATGGATGAATAAAGCAGGATAATCTGGGGTCTATTTAAAATGAAAGAAACAAACTTTGTCTTTGGGCATATCTAAGTTATATGTATGGTGAGACTGTGCTTAGCCTTGTTATTTCACTGAGGATTAGACTTTTGGTTCTGATTTTCCCCTTTGCACCACTGCCCTGCCCACCCTTTATTAATTTCCCTAAGAAGAGTATATCTACAACAAAGCACACAACTGCCAGCACAGGTTTTGGGGAAGGTGAGAGGAACTTTACTGCACATAGGCTCTTCAGATGCTGACTGACCTGTTTGGGAAACTGCATTGCTCTGGAAATCACAAAGCCCACCATCTTTCATCAAAATTCTGCCTTACCTGGCCTGCTTGCTGAGGCAAGCAGCCTCTGGCTGTGTTTACAGCAAAATTCTGAGAACAACTGATCAGTAACCTGGGCTCTAATGGTCCCACTCTGAATTTCTCCTGCTTTCAGGGTAACAGTTANTTAATGCAGATTTTAGATAATTGTGTTTTGAATCTCCCTTGGTCTTGGTCTTTCTCAGTTATTTACAATTGAGCTGATGCCACCTAAGAGATGGTCAGTTTTGGATTCAGGGAGAAGTAATCCCTATGTTACAAAAAACTGTCCAAGCACATCAGTGACATGTCAGACTTACCAAACCCAGATCAGGCTCGTATCAGACTGATGGACACATCTGTACCTCTGTGTCTTGGCTTTGATTACTTAACCTATGAATTCAGTTTTGAGGGTCAGCTTGAGCAGTGACTTCTCCTAGAGTGTGATCCAGAAATGCCACGTGGAACCATTCCAAACAATCTGTTGTTCACTCTCACCTCATGCTCACAATGTACCAGAGGTAATCACTTTCTGCTTCTGTCAGACAGCTGTGCCCTGAAATCCTAACCCTTACCTGCTGCTGAAAATTCATCTTCCACCTGTCACTATGCAAAATATAACCAATGTAAAGAGGTTTCAGGTTTTTTGGACCCTGTTACAAACATAAGGGCTCAGTTATTACATCCAGGAAACCAAGACAACTAAAATGGGAAGAAGACTTTCTGCACAAGAGAGGAAAGAAAAGCAAGAAAAAAGGCAACCAAAGGAACTGATCATATGTTAAAGATATATTCAATCAGATACAGCAGCAACACACAGAGCTTTAAATATTTGAGTTGTCAAAATGAAGTCAAGACATTAGTGATTTGCTGGACAGGGAGCTAAATAAAACAGATGCATTATTTCATTTAAAAAGATTTGTTCTCTTAGGCCTTCCTGTGAAATATTCTAGATCAGGAGTTCATAGAAGAAGCATTGATTTTCCTATCAATGAAAACCAAGAGGGAAAACATGCAGCGAGATGAAAGGGATCATCCAAATGATTCATGAGTTATGCAGTGATTTTGGTTATTTATAAACTGCTTCACAGGGTTGTTTTTTTTTTCTGGAATGACTTTGTTCCAAGTCCTTCCTGCAGACCACCCCATTGGTGTGAACATCTCGAAAAATAATTCCAGCCTAAATCCAATTGCAGCCTAAATCACTGCTAAACTGGCAGCAGTCATGTCTGAGAACAGAAACCATTCTTGTGTCATCAACAAGCTTCCTCCCCTACATTAATATACCCCTTTAATTTTCTACCCTGCTTCCACAGAGCAGACACTTCCCATTCCAGCAGATGAGGGCTGACGGTGCTCACCCTCTGAAAACTCCATTAAAAAAGCATTAAGGCTGCAACACAGACCAATAACAGCAGGCAAGAGCTCAGTTCCTGCAGAAATGCACCAAATGGGCTCCTGCACTTATCCAGAAAAACAGATTTGCGGTGCTGGATTACACTGAGGTGCTGGAAAATGTGGATGGGAGAGGATGGATTGAAGAGCCCAGAAGTTAAAGCGTGGATGGTTCATGTATTTGCCACTGTTAAGTGTCAGATGGATGAATAAAGCAGGATAATCTGGGGTCTATTTAAAATGAAAGAAACAAACTTTGTCTTTGGGCATATCTAAGTTATATGTATGGTGAGACTGTGCTTAGCCTTGTTATTTCACTGAGGATTAGACTTTTGGTTCTGATTTTCCCCTTTGCACCACTGCCCTGCCCACCCTTTATTAATTTCCCTAAGAAGAGTATATCTACAACAAAGCACACAACTGCCAGCACAGGTTTTGGGGAAGGTGAGAGGAACTTTACTGCACATAGGCTCTTCAGATGCTGACTGACCTGTTTGGGAAACTGCATTGCTCTGGAAATCACAAAGCCCAACATCTTTCATCAAAATTCTGCCTTACCTGGCCTGCTTGCTGAGGCAAGCAGCCTCTGGCTGTGTTTACAGCAAAATTCTGAGAACAACTGATCAGTAACCTGGGCTCTAATGGTCCCACTCTGAATTTCTCCTGCTTTCAGGGTAACAGTTAGCAAAGTTGGAAAAATACGTTTTGTAAATAAACCCTGCAAAGAAGATGGTCCTCCCTCCAGTCACCGAGTTGGTTTTAATCTACTTTTTAATCTTAAGAAATCACTGAAGACATCAGAAAGGATTGCCAAGGCTACTCATTTGTTCCTGCTGTGTGTAAGAATTGTTCAATTCCAAATGAAATAAATGGCCCGAAGCTGACTCACTGGAGGAGCAATAGATGGGGCACAGAGTACCACTGGAACTCATCACCACTGACCTCAGAGGGCCTTCAGCAGGACACTGGAAAAACCTCAGCTCAGGAAACAGGGAAGAAAGATCCTGGCTTCTCAACACAGGAGCTCAGGAGGAACAGGCACCAGCCTGTTACAAAATTGTCCCCGGCGGTATCGGGGACAGTAAAGAAAGCAACAAATATAGACTCCATCATTCAGCTTTTACC